>PVKY010000007.1:0-29713 GCA_004027775.1 Bradypus variegatus | reverse complement strand
TTTTGGTCTGGGAAAACCTGATTGGCGCAACCAAGGAAACCATGCCTAGACAACAGAAAATTACAACCAACACTAAGAAAAACAAAGTTATGGCCCAGTCAAAGGAACAAATGTACACTTCAACTGAGATACAGGAATTTAAACAACTAACACTAAATCAATTCAAAAAGTTTAGAGAATATTTCACAAAAGAGATAGTGGCTGTAAAGAAAACACTGGGCATACATAAGGCAGAAATCAAAAGTTCAAAAAAACAACTAGTAGAATCTATGGAAATGAAAGGTACAACACAAGAGATGAAAGACACAATGGAAGCATACAACAGCAGATCTCAAGAGGCAGAAGAAAACACTCAGGAAATGGAGAATAAAACACCTGAAAGCCTACATGCCAAGGAGCAGATGGAGAAAATAATGAAAAAATATGAGCAAAATCTCTGGGAACTTAAGGATGAAACAAAATACAATAATGTACATATCATTGGTGTCCCAGAAGGAGAAGAGAAGGGAAAAGGGGCAGAAGCAATAATAGAGGAAATAATCAATGAAAATTTCCCATCTCTTATAAAAGACATAAAATTACAGATCCAAGAAGCACACATACTCCAAACAGAATAGATCTGAATAGGCCTACGCCAAGACGCTTAATAATCAGATTGTCAAATGTCAAAGACAAAGAGAGAATCCTGAAAGCAGCAAGAGAAAAGCAATCCATCACATACAAAACAAGCTTAATAAGACTATGTGCAGATCTCTCAGCAGAAACCATGGAGGCAAGAAGGAAGTGGTGTGATATATTTAAGATACTGAAAGAGGAAAACCACCAACCAAGAATCCTATATCCAGCAAAGCTGTCCTTCAAATATGAGGGAGAGCTTAAAATATTTTCTGACAAACAGACAATGAGACACTTTGTGAACAAGATACCCGTCCTACAGGGAATACTAAAGGGAGCATACAGAGTGATAGGAGAAGACAGGAGTGTGTGGTTTGGAACACAGTTTTGGGAGATGGTAGCACAGCAATGTAAGTACACTGAACAAAGATAGCTATGAATATGGTTGAGAGAGGAAGGTTGGAAGCATGTGAGACACCAGAAGAAAGGAGGAAAGATAAAGACTGGGACTGTGTACCTTGGTGAAATCTAGAGTGTTCAACAATTGTGATAAAATGTAAAATTATGCTCTTTTATGAGGGAGAATAAGGAAATGTCAACCTTGGAAGGTGTTAAAAAATGGGGAGGCATTGTAGGAGGGATGAAGTGAACATAAACTAGAGACTGTAACTAACAAAATCATTGTATTATGCTTCCTTTAATGTAACAGAGGTGATATATCAAGGTAAATGCAGATAAGAGGGGGGATAGGGGAGACATGTTAGACACTTGACATTGGTGGTGTTGTCTGACTCTTTACTTGAATTTAAGGTTATTTTTCCTTTTGCTGCTTCCTAGCTGTCATTTTCTTTTTTCTTTCTTTTGCCTCTCTAACTTCTTTGACTCTCCCTCCTGCCTTGTGGAAGAAATGTAGATGCCCTTATATAGATAGTGGTGAAGGTGGTGAACACATAAATATGTGGCCTTAAAGAGAACCATCGATTGTTTATTTAGGATGGAATGTATGGTGTGTGAACAAAACCATCTTAAAAAAATGGGTTGATGACAAAACCTTGAGGGCAATATACTGAGTGAAATAAGCCAGATACATAAGGACAAATATTGCAGGGTCTCACTGATAGGAACTAATTATAATTATATCATAGACATGATATATAAGGTACAAAGATATAGGATGAGGCTTAAGAATGGGGAGCAGTTGCTTAGTATGAGCAGAATATTCAATTAGGATGAACTTAAATGTTTGGAAATGAACAGAGGTGTTAGTAGCAAGATGTGAGAATAACAGTGCCGAATGGTGTGTGAATGAGGTGGAAAGGGGAAGCTCATAGTCATATATGTCACCAGAAAGAAAGCTGGAGATCAAAAGATGGGAATATATAAAACTGAATCCTATGGTGTGCAGTGTCCATGATTAATTGCACAAATATTAGAAGTCTCTTCCATGAACCAGAACAAATACATGACGATACAATTAGAAGTTATAATAGAAGAGCATATAGGGAAAAATATATACCTATTGCAAACTATATACTACAGTTAGTAGTATTTTCAACATTTTTTCATAAACAGTAACAAATGTACTATACCAGCACTATGAGGCAATAATTGAGGGGGGTTGGTTAGGGATATAGGAGGATTCAAGTTTCCTTTTATTTTTTTCTTTTTTCATCTTTCACTTTATTTCTTGTCTGGAGTAATGAAAAGGTTCTAAAAATTGAACAAAAATTAAGTGTGGTGATGGATGCACAGCTGTATAAGGGTACCAGGAACAACTGCTTTTATACTTTGGATTGTTGGATAATTGTATGGTATCAGAACAATCCCAGTAAAAATTAAAAAGGGAAAAAATGCTCAAAGAGATGAAGGAAAATACAGAGAAAGAACTAATGGATATCAGGAAAAAAATGAATGAACATTATGAGAGTCTTAGTAAAGAGACGGAAATTCTAAAAAGGAACCAAACAGAAGTATTGGGGTTGAAGACCACAATAACTGAAATGAAAAAATGCTCAGGTGGGTTTCAAGAGCAGACTGGATCTGGCAGAAGAGTCAGTTAACTTGAAGACAAGATATTCAGAACGAGTCAGGCTGAGGAGCTTTAAGAATAAAAGGAATATTAAAAGTAAACATAGCTTAACTCAGCTATGGGATACCATCAAGCACCCCAATATATGCATTATTGGAACCCCAGAAGGAGAAGGAATAGAGAAAGGGGCAGAAGGAATAGTCAAATAATGACAGAGAACTTCCCAAACTTAGCAAAAGATGTGATTGCATAACTCCAAGAAGCTCAGAGAACCCCAAACAGGATATACAATGAGGAAAATACTCCCTATAATATATTGATTACACTATCAAATGCAAAACACAAGGAGAAAGTTCTAAAAGTTGCAAGAGAAAAGCAACATGTTGCATACAAAGGAGTCCCAATTAGATGGAATGCTGATCTCTCATCAGAAACTATGGAAGGAAGAAGGCAGTGTGTTGAAACACTAAAAGTGCTGACAGAAAACAACTGCCAGCTAAGAATTTTATATACGGTGAGACTCTCTTTGAAAAATGAGGGAGAGATTAAGATATTCTCAGATAAAAACTGAGGGAGTTCAATACCAATAGACTGGTCCTACAGGAAATGCTAAAGAGAGTTCTTCAGATTGAAAGGAAAGGACACTGAGCAGTGGTTCAAAACAGCATAAAGAAATACAGACCCCTGGTAAAGGTTACTGTTTGGGTAATTTTAATGCTAGTATTATATTGTATTGTTTGGTACGTAAGTCCACTTCTTACTTCCTGCAGGTGATAAAATGCAAATGCATAAAAAGTAACAATAAATCTATGTTTTTGGACATGCAACCTACAAGTGGTAACAAGTACAAAAAATGGCGTGGGGACAGAGGGGTATAGGAAAAGTATATGTGCATGCTATTGAAGTTAAGTAAGTATCAAACCAAATATGATTGTTATACATTTAGGATTTTAAATTTTAAACCCATGGTAACTATAAGGTAAACAGATGAAAAATACATCCAGATAGAAATGAGAAGACACTCAATATGATACAACACATAAAAGCAAATAAATATAAAAGTAAGCATTAATAGAAGTGAGAGACAATAAAAGGTAAAAGACTTACCAAGGCTAAATAGCAAAATGGCAGAAAAAAGTCCTGTATTATCAGTAGTGACTTTAAATATAAATGGGTTAAACTCTCTAGGCAAAAGGCAGAGATTGGCAGAATGGATAAAAAAGTATGATTCAATTATATGCTGTCTGCAAGAGAAGTACTTTGAAGTCAAAGATACAGGTAGGTTGAGGGTGAAAGGAAGGAAAAACTATGCCATTTAAGTAATAATCAAAAGAGAGCTGGTGTGGCTATAATGATATTGGATAAAGTATACTTTAAGTCAAAAAGTTATAAGAGACAAAGGTGGTCATTACTTACTGATAAAGGGGAGAATTCAACAGGAAGATATGACAATTAGAGACACATATGCACCTAATAGCAGAGCCCCAAAATTTAAATTTCTGAAGCAAATACTGACAGATTGAAAGGAAGAAATTGATGTTTCTACATTAATTGCAGGAGACTTTAACACACCACTCTCAATGATGGATATGATGAGAGTCAGAAAATAAGGAAGTACAGGACTTAAATGAGACACTAGACCAACTGGGCCTAGCAGACATATATAGAACACTGCACCCAGTGAAAACAGAATACACAAAACAAAACAAAAAAATAGAATCAATAAAACCAAAAGTTGATTTTTTGAAAAGATCAATAAAATCAACAATCTTTTAGCTAGACTGACGAAGGAAAAAAAGAGAGAGGATATAAATAATAAAAATCAGAAATGAAACAGGGGACATCAATACTGACCCCACTGAAATAAAAAGGACCGTAAGAGGATTTTATAAACAACCGTATACTAATAAGTTAGATAACCTAGATGGAATAGATAAATTCTTAGAAATACACAAACCATCTACACTGACTCTAGAAGAAATAGAAGACCTCAACAGACCAATTACAAGTAAAGAGAATGAATCAGTGATCACAAACCTCCCAACAAAGAAAAGCCCAGGACCAGATGGCTTCAGAGGGGAAGTACTAGCCACAGCAATTAGGCAGGAAAAGCTTATGCTGAGGTGGGCTCAAGTTCACAGACCACCGCCAGGCTGCCCTTTGCTGCCCTGTCCCAGCTTGCTCTCACAGGCTTGTTTTTGTCTGCGGCTCCTCTCGATATGTGGTCTCTGTCTCAGGAAGTCGGTGGGTCTGGGGAGAGCTCGGAGTCTGCTTTTCTAACCTGTTCCCTGGAAGTGCCGATGCTGCAAATCAGAGCCAGGCTTGGGGAACCCCTGGGCTCTGGGAGCTGAAAGGCAGGGTGGCTGACGCGGGCAGAAGCAGACACGGAGGCAACTGGCCGGGGTTGCCCAGGTCTGCTCTCACAGGAGCTGGCCAAGGGTGGGGCTCGGTGGAGGGCTTCAGAGGACCGAATTGGCCCCATCTGGGCATGTGGAACTGGAGCAGGCTGCGCCCACCATTCCCCGTACCCAGCCCCTCACCCTGTGCCCTGGTCTGTTTCCCGGACTCCTGCCTTTGAAGCCAGGGCTTGGTGTGCTGATTTTGACCAAAGGCCCTTCCCGGTCATCTGCTTGGGCCCCCCAAAGCCTGGGGTCCTTGCAGCTGGGCATAGGGGGAGGGCTCAGCCCATCTTCACTGCAGAGCTCCCGGCATGTGCAAGAGGAAGCACTTTTCTCTACCAAGTTCTGTGTCCTTGGCCACCTGACACAACATTTTGAGAGGGTTTTATTGGAGCCACGCAGGCCTCGGGGCTTGCCAGGATCCTTCATACTGCCCAAGGGCACTGTGTTTCAAAATTCTAACAGAGTTATGTGCCGAGGACACTAGGAGAGGCAGGTTTCCCAGGAAAAGGCTGAGGAGGGAGGAACTCAGCAAAATCAGGCCGAGGGCTGCTGCAAGGCCACCCCAGGGTTCGGGAAGATGCTCTGCACCTGACCACAGGTGGCTTACCTCGCCGCTCCTGCCCGGCCTCCTCCTCTCGGGCTCTGTCCTGAAGTGGGTCTTCCTCAGCGCAGACGCCTCCACGAGCTGCCCCCAGGGGAGTGCCCGGCCAGGACTTGCCTTCACCTCACTGTCGCTCTGTCCCCGAAGCACCTGCAGCTCCGCTGGCAGCAGCTGGCCTGGCGGCACCATTTCACGACCCTTTCAGGTCCCGAAAAAGACAGTTCACAGCAGTGCCTTACATTTATGCGGTGTTTTACGGTTTCTGAAGAACTTCCCAGGTTTTTGATTTTTCAAATCAGAAAAAATATTTTTTGCCTTTTAGTCTTCAAATAAAATCTTCCTTGGAAGTGTTAAAAGAAATAACTGCATTAATGGGCCCAGATGCTCTGGTTAATGTGGGGAGGGTGGTGGTGGGGAAGTTGGGTGGGGAGCCCTGAGGGCCTCAGCGCCTCCCAACCTGCCAGGAATTATTGCCACAACCTCCACCGCAGATGGACTGGCACCTTGCCTGCCGATTTCACAGGGAACTGAATTGAAGCAGCTGCCCCAGCGTCTTGCACCTAATAAGTAACAGCCCAATACTCCTCTGAAGCTTGAAGAGTCACAGCAACCTGGGAAAAAACAGGTCTTACCCACTGACATTTGTGCTAAAGTCGTCATACTCATATTTCTCTTCTACTAAAAATTTGTCCAGTTGGTTAAATAAATCATGGCACATCCTTTCAATGGACAATTTTGCAGCTGTTAAAGAATAAGACACTCTTTATATACTGACATACAGTAATTTCAAAGATATGTTGAATAAGTAAAAGCAAAGCAGAACAGTGCATGTAGTGTGCTATTATTTGTTCAAAAAAAGAAAGTCTGAATGCATGCTTCTATGGATTTATGTGCATATATGTGGCTAGAGTATATTACAAGAAAACACCAGAGACTGTTGACCTGGGCTCCTTGTGGGTGAGGAGCAGGGTGGGTGGGGGTTAGGGGTGAGTGGGAAGGAGAAGTTCTTCTTGGCATCACTTGACATCTCTGGAATTTTGTACCATCTGCATTTAGTTACAATTAAAAAGCTATTATTTTACATGAAAATGTGTCTTGTGACAATATTCTTTGCTAAGGGCTGTGTTCTGACCCTGCACCGTCTTGGGTTCCCTGAGTCTCTCCGACTGCGTCTCTAGAGTGTTTATCAATTTGCAGCCCTTCAGCTGTTGTTGTGAGGATCTGATTAACCCAAGACCTTAAACACTGCCAAGTCAGCAGCGCGTCTGTTTTTGCTTTCCTTTATCCTCTCCGGAATAGCTGCCCAGGACTTGAAAAAGGGCCGGAGAAGCTGCAGGATGTCCTTTCCCTGGAGAGCTGGGCACTGTCTGGTGAGTCCCCGAAGGTTTCCTGACCTCTGAGGATCTGTGTCTTAGGACCCCTCCGCGGAGAAAGAGGCTTTACAGTCTCGACAGGTGGGAGCTCAGCTATTTAAGCCGAGAGCTCGTGTCCAGGAATGGCCCATTTGGCATCTATCAGCAAGTCCGTCCCAGCATCCCGGGGGCCTAGATGTATGTCTGCCCTTCACATTCTCCTTTGAACCAGTTTTGAACATTTTACCATCTCCTGTGAAGTCAGAATCTGTGAAGCGTCTGAGACGATACGTAAGCACAGAAACGCCGGCCTCCGAGCCGGAGAGCACCCCTTTCCAACCCAGAGACCCACGTGTCCCACTGGGCAGCTCCCTCGGGGTCCGTGCAGGAGCTGAACCAGCCCCCCGCTCGCCGCCAGAGAAGGGGGGAGAGATTACCTTTTACTTCAATGTGAACAGTCTCCCTTAAAGGAGATGAGAGAGGTTTTATTACTCTTTGAACAGGAGCAAAGGCTTCTGCCAGAAAGGAGACGGGCAGCCCTGGCCTCATCCCCTTTTTCACTCTGGAGAAAGACGGGCATCGCCTGTGCCTGCAGCAGGCCCATTTCCTTTGTGTGGGAACACGGAGAAGCGGAGGCCGCGGCCTGCCGACCTGCACTCATTAATGAGTGAAATTAAACCTCTGACAGGCATTCATTTTACAACGGTGCGAAAGCCTGACTTTAATCTTTTTGTAATTTTAGCTTAGAAATCCCAGTGCCTTCACTGCTCTCAGCACATAAAAGATTTTCATTAAATATATATTGAATAAATAATTAATGAGTGAATGAGTAGGCAAGAATTAAATTTTTTCTGTTTCAAAAAATGATTATGGAAATTCAATGACTTAAATCATGTGAGCTAGTTTGTTCTCGAAGCGAGTCCCTCCCCGATGCGCCGTGCAGTCCTCGCAGAACGCAGCGGCGAGGAGCACCACCGGCCCAGCCATGCTTGCGGGGAGAAGGGTCCCGAGAGGCCGGGGTTGACGAGGATCCTTTTCCCTGCAAGTAACGGAAAATCAGTTCAAAGGACTCTAAGCAAAAACAAAACAAAACGAAACAAAATAGTAAAAAAAAACAAAGCGTGTGTCAGGGGAGCACGGACGGAGCAGGTCTGAATTCCGGAGCTTCGAAGGCCGCAGTGGACCCGGGCGCAAAGGGAGACTAAGCAGGGCGGTGCCTGGGGGCCCAGGGCCCTCCCCGTCCTCCCCGCCAGCCCCGCTCCCTGCAGCCCCGTCGCTCCTCCCCCCACGGCTCCCCCGTCAGCCCGGGCCTGGGGCAGGGGCCGCTCAGGACCCCCGGCTGGCTGCGGGCCGCTGGCCATGGGAACCGGGCCTCTGGCTGCCTCCGGCGAGGAGCTGCTTTCAGGGTTCCCAGGAAGGGACTGACGGATTCCCCAGCCCTGCCAGACACCCGACCCGAGAGGCAGGGAGCCGGTGCCCTTCTGGGAGCGGGGACGGAGGTGCTTTCTAGAGAGTGCACGTAGACACTGCACCAAATGTCCACACAAGTAATTTTTTTAAAAACAATTTGTGAAAAATAAGGAGATTGTCAACCCAGCAAAGTGGGAAGGCATAAAGTGGAGCAGAGGCACAACCTGGTAATTAAGAAAGGGAACGAAGATTAAAGTTGCAGAAAAAAGAATAAATGAGACTTCCAGTAGGGCGACTGTGGTGCCCGCTCTTTCCTAGAGGTGTATGGAGGACGAGCAAACACAGTTTTCAAAGCTGCTTTTCATCTCCTGTGCACTGTTCAGTAGAACCCTTGGCAGTGCGGGAATATCCTGTGTCTGTACAATTCGCGACCCTCCTGTGGCGTTTAAGCACTGAAAGTGTGGCCTGTGGCTGAGGAACTGAAGTTTTAATTTTAGCAATAATAAAATTATGTCATGAAAGCCCCTCAGAAACAACACACCCACCTGCACACACACATGTGTATTATTTACAAAAGCCCCCACTACCCCTGACGTCTGAGGGCCTGTGTCCCCGTCTGCAGAAGCTCAGGCTAGCGTCGCCCGATCCAGCAAACGACAATTCAGGGCACCAGCTCCCTTCGCATTCACGCTCCGTCTCCGACACCCGCCTCCAGCTAATGGGTCTTGGGCAACCGACTCACTTAACCACACCAGGCCTCAGTTTCTCCTCTGAAATGAGAAAAATGATATTTGCCTTACAGGGTTGCTGTGAAGTAATGATGCATATGAAAAATAAATGTGAAAGCACTTTATAAAGTGAAAATTGCACTAAAATTATATGGCCTGTGGTTATTATTGAATTACATGCTAGGATGGTGAGTTAACTTCGTGGGGGTGTCCACACCCTGTGAACTGAAGAGAAAATACTTGGCCCCCAAGAGGCATCCCTCAAATGAGGAACACAAGGGAACTCTGCTGCCCCCTCCCCAAATCTCTCCCCATAAACAAGAGGCCGGTCCCCATGCACTTGTAACCGGCGTGCCCTCGGGTCCCGAGGGAGCGGACTTCGTTCTGTTTATAAAGTAGACCGCCTTGCAGGGAAAGATGTGCCACAGGTCTAACATACGGTTGTGGAATCAGAGGCTGCTACAGCAAAGGGGTCCTCAGCCACCTCGACCAGGGCGGCAGTTTGCACCTGACATCCCCTCTGCCGTCTCCGCAGACCATGGTGGGCACAGGCCTCCAGCAGATGGCATATCGTAGTCAGCCCATTGAGAGCCTCACCCCTCGTCTTCAGGCCACGTGCACAGCCATCTTCACTCAGGTCTGGAGGCAAACTCTGCCTCCCATCGGGGATGCAGTTAAATCCTTTCGTGATACAGGTGGAGAAACTGTGACCCGGAGAAGTCCGACAGCAACCACTCTCCATGGGTGCCAAGGTATCCAAGCCGCCAGCTGTGTTCCCTGCGTGCACGTGAAATGCTCCTTTATGCCTGTGTGAGCTGTCTTCCCAATGCCCCCAACACCGGCATGTGCGCACACACACACACATCCATGATCGCCCACGTGAAGACTTTGCCATGGAGAAGTGAGAGACGTTCTTCATTCAACAATCTTGTCTGACCACAGCTGGCAGTTGGAGGGCACGGTCCTCCAAAGAAATGACAGCACTTTGCCTAATCATTTAATTATAAAATAAACAAAATAAAAGTAAAGGCAGGAACGATTACATTCCAGTCATCTGTCCAAGTGCTTCTGCTCTCCAATCTCTTTCAGCTCTTCTCACGTCGAGGCTGCCAGCGTGCAGTGCCAGTGAGGCTGCGAGCTCAGGACCGCCCTTCCTCCTGCACCGTCCTCCCTCGGCAGGCTCAGGACACGGGTCATCCACGCTGGACGGCCCACTGCTGCTCGTGGAAGCTTCGTCGGCACGATGAGCCCCCGAAGGCAGTCGCCTTCTCCCACAAGGAGAGGAGTTGCTTCCCAAGGGTGGACTCGGTTATGGCCCTGGAACTAGTGCGTGAGGCACTTTTCTGCTGTGCTGGGTGAGCCCTCCACATACGAGCCTGCATGGAATTAACAGTTTTGTTTTCATCATTTGAATTTCCAAGGGTTTCATTAGAGTAGAGGATGCTAAATTGCATCTCCTCCCGTCTCAATTCCATTTGAGGCCGGAGCCTTCTGAAGTGGGTCAGGCCACCAGGAGGGTCTCAAGCCTGCTGGGTTGTAGGGTGTGGACAGGGGGATTTGTTGGGAGGGTTTCTTTGGTGCAAGCTACCCTGTGAGAGGAGCCTGTGTCTGGGGCTCCTGACCCGGGGGCAGGCGAGGTGCCCAGTGCAGCTGCCGGGGCCTGTGTGGGGTCGCTGAGGGGGCTGGGTTCAGGCCCGGGGGGCTCACGTGGCTCGTGGGAGGGGGTGGGTTGAGCTGGAGGGTGCCATCCCCCCACGACGGTCACCCAGCGCGCAGGAGTCCTGGCCAGCAGCAGGGACCCAGGCGAGGGCCGAAGCAAGTATAAAAGCGGACAGAATTGTTACAAACCACAAATATTTCAGGGCTCTGGAAAGCAACCTGAAGTCAATCGCATCTGAGGAGCGTGTAGTCTTACAAGCCGCAGAGTTTGGCTGAGCACAGCAGCAGTCGGTGGCCTTTCAGCTTGGGGAGCTACACGCCTGGGGGCGGCAGAGGAGATCCTAGAGACACCCTGATAAAAAGGAGGAGTCATGGGAGACGTTAGAAGTTGCTGCAGCTGGGAGTGTGCCTCCCAGCCCACGCCCAGAAGGGTGAGAAGAGCGCGGAAGCTTTGTGGGCCTAAAGGTGCGAGCTCAGCCTGTGTTGGCTTCCCGTGGCCCCCGTGACAGGTCACCACAAAGGGCGTGGCTTCAAATCTCTCCCCGACGCGGACTCCTGCCTCCCTCCTGGGAGGACGCCGTGATGGCCTTGGGTTCACATTTAATCTCCACATTAGAAAATCCTTCCTCGCATCTGCAAAGCCCCCTTTCCCACCCACGGTGACAGTGCAGCGTGCGTGGGCCTCTCGGGGCCGTGAGTCTGCAGCCCGTCCCTCGGCGCACGTCGCTCACTGACCACCAGGCTCCCCGGCCACGGGGCGAACCCGAGGAAGCTGGGATGAGCCCAAATACAAGAGTGAAACCACTGGGCAGACGTGTCCGCGGGGGCCACTGCCGGACATGGGGTCCCCAGGCTGGATCGAAACAGCCCGTAGAAAACAAAGCAAAGTACAGACCTGAAGGGCCCAGTTTTCAACCACAGAAAACATGTGAGACATGCAAAAAATGGGAGTGAGTGACCCATGCTCAAGGAAAACACAAACGGTTCATAGAAGCAGTGAGTGGGCCTGGGGGCGGACTTCAGGAGACAGAGACCTCAAAGCAGCCATTAAGGACATGCTCAGAGACTTAAAAATACGATGGAAATGACCCAGCAAATGGGAGCTCGAGTCAGAAACAGGAATCCTGAAAAAGATCCAAATGGAACATCCTGACTTGAGAAGCCCAGGGACTGAAATGAGAATTTCACTAGCCTGGAAGAGAAGATGTGAGGTGACCAAATTGATAATCAGTGAGCTCAAAGTTAGATGGAAAGAAATAATCCAGTGTAAGAACAGAGGGAAAAGGATGGGCAGGAAATGAGGGTCTCAGAATCCGGTGGGATGATCTGAGAGTGCCAACCTGCATGAGGGTCCCAGAGGGGGAGAGGGAGAAAGGGGAAGACTTTTTTCTAAATAAATGAAACTTGACAACTTCCCAAATTTGATGAAAATTTACACATCCAAGAAGCTCAGCAAACACCAGGCAGGACAAACCCAAAGCGCTCCACTTCCAGACCACCGTGGCTGGCTCGGGGCTCAGGGTTCAACCAGGTGACCCACGGAGACCCATGGAGAGACGGAAGGTAAGGAATTGGCTTTGGGATGTGGGGGCCGAGGGCACAACTGAACCCTGGGGCGGCCGTCGGGGAGGGCGAAGCTGCGTCCACGGGAGAAATTCCTTTCTGTGGGAGCCGCAGCGCTGCTCCCGAGGCCTGGCAGCGACGGCACCAGCCCCCAGGGCTGCAGAACAGACGTCCTCACCCGCAGCCAGCTGAGTGTGGCTTCAGTCTCAGGACCCAGATGTGGGTCTACTGAACACCTGGGCACCGGCTGAGTGGACACACCAGACTGACCATCACAATAGTGCAACCGCTGAAAGCCAACCTTGAAGAGAAAATCGCAAAGGTGGCAAGAAAAAAACATGAATCATTCTGTGCAGGGGAAAGATGCACCGTGGGGGCTGAAACAGGCTGCGCTGCAGGGCAGGGACGTGTCGCAAGTGCTGGAAGGAGACCCTGGCCAGGGTGCTGCATCCAGCCAAATGCCCCTTCAAAAGTGAGTGAAATAGAGCACGTCCTGGTGAACAAAAGCAGAGAGAATTTGTTTCTGGGCCACCTGCCCTGTTAGAGACACTAAAGGCAGTCTTCCAGGCCGGAAGGAAATGAAATCCAGACAGACAGAAAGAAAGATGAACATGCGGGTAAATATGAAACAATGTGAGTGTGTATGTGTGTATTTTTTCCGCCCCTTTCCTTCTCCTGAAGATGCTGACTGCAGGGCAGGGCATGGCGGCGTGAGGCACTGAGGGGCTGGGGGGGTAGTTAGCTGAGGGAGGGAACCGGGTGTCAAGGCAGTGTGGCCAGAGCGACCCAGCAGAGGTGTCCCCCGAAACGCCCTGGGGAAAGAGTTGGCTCTAAATATCTGCCAGGTCCAGAGGGCCTGCAGCCCCCGCAGAAGGAGCAGACGGACAGAAGTGGAGGTGTTTGTCCCCCTGCACCCCCCTGCCCCCTGCTTCCATCCTGGGGGGTGGAATAGCAGTCAGTGCACAAAGAAATCAGAAAGGAAGGAGGAGCCGCCCCCCGTCCTCCCCCAGGCGGGAGCCCCCCATGCCAGCCCCCGCTCAGAACCAGGAGGGGACCAGCCTATCGTCCACTGAGGATGGAACTGAGGACAGTGACCAGGACACTTTCGCTGACCAACTGGGCCTTGGCCTGGGGGAGGATTGCTACCTGAGAAAGAGAGAAGCCCCTGGCTGCACCCCACAGGCTTGAGGGTCCGTGGGAGGCAAGAGGGGAGCTGCTTTTAGGGACCCAACCATCTGTCCTGCGTCCCTTGGTCCTTCCATTTCTTTGTGCTCTCCCTATGATTTAACTTCCTTCCCTTTGCAGATGAGACCTCAGCGTTTGTGACCCCATGGCACTCTTGCCTGCGTGCTCACTGGTCACCCCTTCTTTCCCGAGGAGTCTCTGCAGACCCTTAAACCCAGACCAGTCTGATGTCACGGCCGCCTGTCCAGCGCACCTCGGGGCCTCCTGTGTGTCGGAGGAAGCTGCTCACCGGCGTTGCCGCGCTGGCTCACTTCCCGTGGCCTCCGGGCTCACAGGAGCAGTCGCGCACTCAGCAAGGGGCAGGGCCACCCGCAGCCCCCGGAACCCTCCTGGCCCCTGGCCAGGCCTCCCACCCGCGCCAAGGCCAGCGCGGTTTCCGCGACTCCCTTCCAGCTCCTCATTCCACACCTGCTCGGGCCTCTTGGCTGCTGGGAGCCG
This sequence comes from Bradypus variegatus, assembly GCA_004027775.1. Taxonomy (NCBI): domain Eukaryota; kingdom Metazoa; phylum Chordata; class Mammalia; order Pilosa; family Bradypodidae; genus Bradypus; species Bradypus variegatus. The sequence goes on along the minus strand of PVKY010000007.1, from coordinate 15,671 downwards.
CCTGACACCCCGGAGGTAACGGCCGTGGAAGCGGGGTGAGCAGGAGGCCCTGGCACCTTCGCCTGCAGTCTGCTCCCTGCCCGTCCTGCGCCCTCCTCGCCCTGCCCCCTGTGCTCAGCCCGCCTCTCTGTTTCTAAACTTGCTCTTCGCTGGCTTCTCACACCCGTGACCACACTCAGGGTGTTCTTGAACATTAACCTGTCGGCCCTTTCTCTAAAGCCCCGTTCCAGGGCAGCCTTCACCCCAACTGTGCTGCAACCCCCTAGGCCGCACCGCCCCCCACGAGCCCCCAGAGGGCGGGTCCCCGTTCTAGGGCAGACACGGCGCTCTCTTCCCCTGGGCTCTGCAGCGTTTGCTGCTGCCGACCCCAGCCCCTCCCCAGGCCCCCTGCTGCCCTCCCGGCCCCTCCCTCGCTACTCCTGTTCCCAGGGCTCTGGCCTCAGGCCTTGACCGCTGTGCTGTGCATTCACTCCGGGCTCAAGCCTGGAACTGTGATCCGGTGATAACCCGGGGCCCCGGGCCACAGTCTGTGGGCTCCAGGCCCTGGCTCCTGCACCCGCGCCTGCTCTCCAACCCAGGAGGACCCCACGCTCCGGCAGGTGAGCTGCCTCCACCCAGAAGGCCCCCCCCTCTCCTAAAGCCAGACACCTGGGGGTGACCAGCACCCACCGAACTGGCTCCCCTCAGTGCCCTCTGCTCTGGTGAGGTACAGATTGTGTCGTTTTCACCTCCGCCAGAGCCTGTGCGTCTCATGCTCCTGTTTGGTTGCCTCTCAGCTCCAGCTCTTCTGGACTCCAGTTGGGAGCTCCTCAATCCACTGGTGGGTGCCTCAGGCTCCTTGTCCTGCAGGGACCCAGGCTGTGATCTGGGGGCCACAGCTCCGCCCCAGGGAATGTTCTCAGATGATCGTGTCTCGGCTCAGCTCTCCTTAATCCCCATGGCTTTTAGGTTAAGGCTGAAATTGCTTGTCAAGGCTTAGAAGGCTTTCCATGGTATAGTCTCTGCCCCCTCCCAGCGCTAGCTTGCCCCCCATCCCAGCACCCTCCCTGCCCTGCCCAGTTTCCCTCCCACTCCCCCCAGCACCCTCCCAGCCCCCACCTCCCAGAGGCTACTCTTGTTTTCTGCCTCCTTTATGACCTTGGATTTGGCCATGGATTCTTAGATATAACTCTGAAAGCATGAACAACAAAAGAAAAAATAAAAGGACTTCATCAAACTTTTGTGCATGAACGGGCACCACCAAGAAAGTGAAAAGACAACCCACAGAATGGGAGAAAACATTTGTATTGCATTTGCTTTGTATCTAGAATATATAAAGAACTCATTTCAATAATAAATAGGCAAATAGCCCTCTTAAAAATGGGCAAAGGATATGATTAGACATTTCCCCAAGGAAGACATGAATGGCCAATAAGCAGTTGAAAAGTTGTTCTTCATCAGTGAAATGCAAATCAGAACCACAGGAGACACAAGCTTACATCCAGCAGGATGGCTGGAATCAGAAAGTCAGGTAGCAACAGGTGTTGGCAAAGACGTGGGGAAATCGGCCATTTGTATACTGCTGGGGGGAAGGTAAAATGGTGCAGCTACTTTGGAAAACAACCCAGCAGTTCCTCGAAAGATTAAACGTAGTTACCATGTGACCTGCCAATTCCATTCCTAGTATATACCCAAGAAAAATGAAAACATATGTCCATGCAGAAGCCTGCACATGAATATTTATAGTTGCATTATTCAAAATAGACAAAAGCCTCCACCGCAGATAATGGTGCCCAGGGATCCATCCAAACCACGGACCATTATCCAGCCTTGAAGAGGAATGAAGTCCTGAAACACACACAGTGTGGATGAGCCCTGAAAACACGATGTCAGGAGGAAAAGCCAGACACAAAGGACCACCTGCCATACAATTCCGCTCGTGCGGAAGCCCAGAACAGAAGACGGATCAGTGGCTGCTTGGGCCAGGTGGAAGGTGGGTGGGTTACAGTCTGGGAAATGGGCTTGCTTTTTAGGGCTTTGAAGTTCTACAACCGACTGTGGTGATGGTGGCATCTATCTGTGGATTTAGTAAAAACCATTGAACTCTACACTTCAATTAGGTGAATTTTATCATTTGTGAATTGTATCTCAACATGCTGTGAAATGATAAGGCACGACTGTGTCCTGACCCTAAATGCCCGTTGGCCGACTGCACACGTGCCGATCCTGCACCACCAGCAGTGCCGCGCCAGGAGGGGAGGTGACGTGGTGACAGGCCTCACCCCGCGAGCACAGCGGCAGCCGGAAGACACGTGCCTTTGCATAAGGAGCAGCAGGGGTTTCACTTGTTTGCGTTCGCACTGGAGGGCTTTTCTGGGCTCAGCGGTCGGGGAGATCTTCTCTGACTACATCTCTCCGATCCTCAACCGTTTTCCATCGTCTCTGCTGCAGCTGTCATGCCGTGACCTGCAGCTTATTTCTGTTTGCTTCTTCGTTGGAAGCTGGAAAGCTCTCGCTCTGCCTGCAAGGCTGTGGCCCGGAGCTCCAGTGTTCTAGGATCTGAACCTCAGCCTGAGCGGGCCGGCTGATGGGAAACAGGCCGACTGTTATCATCTTGTCCATGTCACTTGCTTTGGAGATTTGATGCAAGTATAACGCTAAGAAAGGCTGCCAGGCAATCTAATTACGGATGATTCAAGGCATTTTATTTATCTAATTCATGTTACGGGAACTCTGCCCTTCTGAAGGAAAAGTGCCTTCCCCTTCCTTCCTTCCTTGCTGTTTGAAACTATCAAGAGACTCAGGTTTTATAACCAAAACCACAGGCCTGCAGGTGGGACAGCTGCTAGACAAAGACCCGGGCTCCCCTGCAGGTTCTGCTCCTGTCCTGACCCAAACCCCAAGGGGTGGCCCTGAGGACACTCTTCATGAGCAAGCACAGCTGGGGCCCACCCGAGGCCTCGCTGCTTCCTCCCAGCAGCAGGGGCCCCCGGTTAGCAGGGACGGGGTCCAAGCACCGACCCCCGTCAGCCTGGGAGCAGGTGTCAGGAGGAAGCCTGAAGGGGGCTGACGGCATTCTCACACGCATAGGGGCTCCTTTCCACCTTCCGGGGTGAGGAGGATGTGGGTGGAGGTCCAGGGCCATCCTCGGAGAGAGCCCAGTTGCCCACCTTGTTGGCCATGGCCTGCCTGTGGGGCCCCAGCTGGCGGCGAGCTTTGCGCCCAAACCTCATGGGTTTGTGTTGCTATGATGGGGCGAAGGGGCATTGAGGAATTCTCAGACCCTATTTTGTAAAAGCTTTAAACACATACTCTTAGGTAAATGGTTTGGAGTGATGTACCATAAAATTCAGGAACACGGAAATAAATGAAGCTGAATTCATGGGACTTAGAAAGAAAGGAGAAGGGATGATCTGCATAGAAGTAGCTGGTACCAAATGCGATAAAATTCTTCCAGAATGCACGGATACGGTGCCTGTGTAAGGCCAAGGCCAAGCCCAGAAGGAAGTACTGATTGAAGTGGCTGCTAGTGAGCCGGTTCAAGGGTGTTCCCCACTGGGGTCTGGGGCCATGAGAGGTACAGAGGATGCCGAGTCGTGTCTGAACCCTCGTGAAACGACCCAGGCTCCTGCCATCCGCCAGGACGCAGGCAGCCAGCGGGAACCTCTGCGGTCGGGACAGGCCAAGGCCGCCAGGGAGGGTGTTTGCTGAGCAGCTCCCAGGAGAGGGGCTCTTAGAACCTGCCAGAACTTCCAGGGGTGCAACTCTGACCTGAGCTCCTGAGGAAACACCCTTTTGGCTTTTAGAAGTGATTTTCATTAAAAGCAGGGATGACTGGAAGAACGGGCTTCCCAGGAGAACGAGGCAGAGAGGGAATCACATCCACAGAGCGAAGGAGAAAGGAATGGGGGTCCCCACGCCTGGCCCCCCACAGGGGAACAAGGTGCTGTGCCCCCAAATCCTGATCTCTAACCCCACAGAGGGTCCCTGCTCTGCACCCTTCCTCCACCCGTCTGCACAGCCTGGGGGCTGAGAGCATCGCCACCGCCCAGGAGAGGGCCTGGTGACCTAGAAGGACAAACAGTGGGAAGTACAGACGTACAGATACATGCAACACAGTCCTACCTCAGCCACTGTCTGGGCCTTCCTCTGCCCCTCACCCTGTGCCTTGGTCTCTGTCTCTCTCTGTCTGTCTGTCCCTCTGTCCCTCTCCCTCTCCTCCTGGGATAAACTCCCACCCTGAGCTCCTGCCTCCCTGCCAGGCCGAGGACTCAGGCAACCTCGCTGTCGTGTGTGAGCCTCGGAGCCCTGGGACAGGCCTGCAGCCCCTGCACCCTCGTCACGTGTCCATTTACTCCTCATTTTATTTATCAAATGCTGTTATCATTTCCCAATGCCAACAGACGTCTCCACAACAGACTGGGCAGCACAGAGCGACTGCAAAATGTCCACGTTTTCTGGAGTCCTTCCAGCTGCCCCTGGCCCATGCACCACCGTTTCCACCTGCAGTTCTCAGCAGCCTCTAATCTGTCTCTTGCTTCAATGCTTTCAGTCTGGTCTCAACCAGCCACGATTCTTGCGAAAACGTCATTCAAATCATGCCTCTCCTCTGCTCAAGAGCCTGCTATAGCTCCCCACTTCCCTCTCTTACCACAGCCTCCGAGGGCCTGGCTGATTTGGCTCCTCTCGGCCCCCTTCAGCTCCCCTCATCTTCCCCTCCAGCTCCCCTCCCCCTGCTCCCCTGCCCTGCTCCCCTCCCTCTCCCCTCACACTCCCCTTCCCTCCCCTGTGTCAGCTCCGTGGTTTTCTCAACAGCTTCAATAGTGTCGGCCTGTGAACCCATTACCTCTCCTGGGTGCCGGCCGGAGGCCCACAGCGAACTCACCTGGGTCCATCAGCCCCCCCTCAAAAGTCACCTTTCTTAGAAAGGACTTAAAATGTCACTACCCCAATACACCCCATCTCCTCCTCACAGGTGGATAAGTAGAAAACACTCAATCTAACTCTTTAGCTGCAAAATGCTTAGTATAGTCTTCAATAGCCAATAGAGAAATAAAAACTGTTCATTAAGATCACTTCACTCAAGCAGCCTTGAGTTATTCTAAGCATAAAAAGCCCATGTTAAAATAACTTGCTGTTACTCTAATCTCAACAATAAAAAACTTACTCTCTGTTCCAGGTGTTTTCCCAGCATTGCCTGCAGAAGGATTTGAGAGATGCAACCATATAGTCTCATAATCAGCATCTTCCTGAAAAACTGCGAGATAACAGGAGATGCTGACCAAACAGCTTTCTCACTATTTTTTTCCCGTTCCGCTTTCTTCTGGATTCTGGCCATTCCTTTGTTTGGGGTTACAAAAGCCCAAAGAACTCTTCTCACTCTGAAGTGGTCTTGGAAAGTTTTTTTTCCCCTCCAGTTCCTTGTTGATGTATCTCCAATGAACTCACCGTCTCACCCAAACTAAGAGCCTTGTTCTCTGCATGTGGGCTCAGGTGGACCTGACTATTGAGAACCGTGTTTTCTGATGGCATCAGTTTGGCGACCATGAAGGGACCCCTGCTGCCTTTAATGCAGCCTGATCCACGTCTGGTTGGCTGCAGGGCTCGCCTGACCCCTTGGCTCTGTGCCTAGCAGCTGCCCGGGCATTTCCCTGGAGGGCTGGGACTGGAGGGCCCAGGTCGGGGCACCTGCTGTGGACGGACACCAGGTGCGTCTGGGTGAAGGTGACTTTGCAGTCGAGACTTCGCCTGTGCTGGGTAAGTGTATGCTCTTTTGTTTGTTGTGTCCACTTTGCTTCCTTTTGTTTCAATTAGTCTACTGTGTAATACCGCTGAGTTGATCCAGGGGATGTGTATGCAGTCTCAGAGGGTTTGAGCCCCATTATCCGAGACCCGGATTTGTGGTCCTTTTGAATTTTGTGCAGTTTGCACAGTCTGCATTTGTGTGGGGAGCCAGGTGTATCTGAGGAGCTCCGACTCTGATGTTCCGTCTTTGTGATTTCTGTTGGTATCGCTCAGCCATGGGAAACTCTCAAAGTGTGCCGGCTGCCTCTCCCTTCGGAGCTATTCCTAATAATTGGTCTGAATTTGAAGTGTGTCATTAAAAAAAATGTTAGTACATTATTGCAACTCCATGTGGCCACAATATAAATTCAATAAAGGGACAGAATGGCCTGAAGAGGGGACTCCTGACCTTCAGGTAATTATCCAATTAAAAATGTATTATAAGAACAAAAGATTATGAAGTTTAGTAAAAGTAACAGATGAGCCATGGCTGCAGTCAGCTGGCATGTGTGGTGTGGCTAGCTACAGCAGACTGTCTCAAGAAAGACAGAGACATCTGCAAGTTAAAAGAAAAGTTGCAGTTAAAACAGTATGCGTACCTCCACCTCTGCTTTAATATCAGGCCTTCCAGAGTGATTAGACAAGAGAAATAATGACATAGATGTGCTGCCTGTCAGTGTTTAGAACCAAGAAGTCAGAAAAAAGACCTGGCCAAAGAGGTCTTTCCAAAAAACCTAAAATCGCTGGGAGGACATCAAAAGGTAACTGATACAATTTAAAAATTAGCATAAGTGAAAACTGTCAAACCAGTGTCTCAGGATATTATCTGTACTGAGGAATCTGATAACGAGAACCCCGACTGTCTCCCTCTGTAAGTATCAGACGGCTGCGGAGCCTTGCTGCCCCCGCACACCACCCGATGCTTTCCGTCCTGATGGTGGAGAGCCAGTTATCCCTTCTGAATGGAAGCATATTTAACAGAATTTTACCCCCAAACTCTCTAGTACAATTTCCAAATAATAGAAAGTGAAGAGACTTACTGTAATAACTGGGACAAATAATTCACATCCTTCAATCCTGTATTAGAAGTTTGTACTATAGGAAAAGCTAAACAGTTAAAAGCTGTGAATATTTTCAGGAAAGCAAAAATTAAATTTAGATAACATGTAACCATCTTGTCCTCTGTAAAAAACAAAATAAAACAGAATAGGGCTGAAGCTTTTACTTCAATCATAAATAAATCATAAGTAATGTAAAAAGGCTGAATACAGTTTTGATCAAATGTATACTTATCCACATGATACCATGGTTAAACTAATCATAAAATGAAATGTTAGATATAAGTAATAGTAATTTTTCTCCTAAATTTTAATTTTTATATACGTAAAATTGTATTATATTGCTCTTACAGAAATCATAGCTTAATTAGTAGAAATATTTTCAGTAAAGTTTTGCAGATATTCTAAACTTAAGTTTAAATCTCTGATAAAACTGTGAATTCCTTCTTTGCTGGTTTGTATATATTATGTCCCCCAGAAAAAAACATATTCTTTAATGTAATCTTATAGGGGCAGACATTAGTGTTGATTAGATTGGAATTCTTTGAGTGTTTCCATGGAGATGTGACTCAATCAACTGTGAATGAAATGTTTGATTGGATAATTTCCATGGAGGTGTTTCCCTGCCCATTCAGGGTGGGTGTTAATAGGATCACAGGAGTCCTATAAAGGAATTCACAGAAGGAAGGACCTCAGAACAGCTAAGAGTGACATTTTGAAGAGAAACTGCAGCTAAGAGAGGACAAAATGCCCCAAGAGCAACATTTTGGAGAACACCATTTTAAAACATAACTTGGGAGCAAGGAGATGCCAGCCACGTGCCTTCCCAGCTAACAGAGGCTTTCTGGGCACCATTGGCCATCCTCCAGTGAAGGTGCCCTGTGTTGATGCCTTACCTTGGAAACTTTATGGCCTTAAGACTGTAACTTTGTAACCCAATAAACTCCCTTTATAAAAGCCAATCCATTTCTGGTGTTTTGCAAAACTGCAGCATTAGTAAACGGGAGCACCCTCCTTTATTTTTGACTCACCCATAGTTCAAACATGGATATAGAATATGACTTAACTGAATGCACCCTAAATCAAGTCTATAAATACTCCGTAACTCAACAGGAGGGGTCTTCTGATCTCACATCCAACCCCACCCGGAAGGGATAGAAGTCCCAGGCTTGGTAATGTATCAATTTTTTTTTTGCATTGTAAACTTGTTCCTTTTACTGTAAGTGCTCCTTCAGTAGTATGTGTTCCATTTGAATTCTTGTCTTGAGTGCTCTTTGCTTTTAAATTATCATCTGTCCCTAGACTCTTATTTGAGTGGGAGGTTACCTGATGAAGCCTAAACTGGCAGAGCCACAACCTGATAAGGCTCAGGACTTTTCTAACGGAGATCACAAGTTTGAGGTGTAAGGAAATGAACCCATAACACTGCTGCAAAGTCCTTTTAACAGTCCTGTTGACCAGTAAATAAAACTATGGTTATAAGAGAACACGCTGCCAGGTAATTGGTTAAATTTGGAAAACTTCTCCTAGTAACCAAAAACCAAATGCTTTAGCCCATATCCTCCTCCTAAGTCCCTCACCTCTGAGAAGGCTGCGTTGTGGTGCATGAAAAGGTGAGCATAAAGGAGCAGCCAGGGATGGCAAATAGCAAAACCATTAGAATCCCTCGCAAAGACTCTGCTTTAGTAGCAGTTATACAGGACTGTGAAGCCCGTCCCCAGCTTCACCGTGGTCAGTACCTACAGCAGTGGGCATGCACATGGGGTTAATGGACTGCTAAAGAATTTAACAAAACTGAGAAAACAAAATGCTTTCATGAATTTCAAAATTCATGAAAAATTAAATCATTGTGCTCTTTTTTTAGGGGGGAACAATATAATACCCATACATTCCATTAATCCTTGTCAAAAGATTGTTTGTTACTGTTTCAAAATGCATTGACTAAAGTGCTTTAACTATTTAGCATTATTCTGACAACTTTAATTCTAATGTTAATTGTATGTTTGCTTGAAAAGAATTTCCAAAATCATTTTGGTAACTTTTAATATAAAATTAAAAAATACACTTTTATTAAAAGAAAAGAAAAAGAAGTTTTGTCCAGAAATGACTTGATGGGTCCATCTTAAAATTTTTTTAAGCCTTAAACAAACATTTAGTTTTCTGTTTTTAAAAGTAAAAAAAATTTCCTTGGATTATTATGCTGTTTTTAGTAAGAGGTTATAAATTTTTTTTTCTGAATAATCAGTGTAAAAGGCAGAAAATCTGGGTTTTATCAAAATAACTTCTTGTACTTTATGTTAACTTTATCATGTCCTTAGTTATTTAAGAATATTGTCTTCTCACTTTTACAAGAGCTAAGTCTTTTCCTTAACTTTAGTTAAATAAAAAACCAAATACTATTTCAAACCTGGTAACTTTTTACATTTTGCTTTCTCAAGGTCAAGCTCTGAAGAATATCTTTTTATTCCCAACAGTTGCAAAGACTTTGTGCATTCACCTTAAAAAAAAGTGCTAAAAATCTTTATGTTCATTTGATATAAGTTGCACAGAATTGTTTAGACAATGTTATAAAAATTAAAAAAGAATTCTAACCTTCTTTTGGTTACTAATCTGCATAATATTAAATAACAATACAGTACTGCTAGTAATGGTTTTGGTTATTAAAAAAATGTTATATGTCACAGAAACGTACTGCTAGTAATGGTTTTGGTTATTAAAAAAATGTTATATGTCACAGAAACAGCCAAATTTCCTTGTCAATTACATTGTTTTACTGTTGCTTCTCCAAAAGTGCCTGCACTTAACTACAACTCAGAGGTTCATTTTCAACAACAAAAATAAGCTTTTAAAAAGAAGAAAGGCAAGTATATAAATTATGTTGTACCCATTATCTAATGTAAACCTCGTAGAAATGTATAGGAAAAAAATTAGACCTCTGTTTTAATTAAAGTGCTTGAATGTTTAAACCAGGCTCCTAGTACTGTGCCTGCTGCTCTCTTTCCATCGGAGTTATTGGGAGGACCCATTTCTGTGGTCCCTAGAACTATAGAGGTGTCACCCACATCACATGGACGTGCTCCAGAAGCAGATGGGAACGTGCTGTTACTGAAAACACCTTTATTGCAGACACCTTTGGCTCTGCCTGCCAGGAAGGACTCGGTGGCTTTGGCTCATCAGTGAACACTGCCTCCTGACCGGCTCTGCTTCATGGTGCCGGGGGGCACTGGGAGAGAGTCCCATGGAGCCCTGGAGCCACCGTCCTGTTCCCAGAGGACCAGTGAGGCTGTGCGACAACAACTGTACAAAGAAGATACCTCCCAGAGCTGTAATTGCCAGGGTGATGTGGCCAAAACCTGAAAACATAATTAGCACTCAGGCCTGCCCCTGTGAGAAGACAACATGTGTGGTATTGTAAATTTATCACCCAATGCAGCTCAGGAAAAGACTTGTGCATTCGTTAGCATTAAGTGCTGCACATATATGCCAGATGGATATGACAAGCTCTTCAACATTAAATCATATGCAGGATGATAATCATGTTAAAAATTATAGTAAATTGGACTCATTTTCTGAGCAGTTAATGAATTTATCTATAAAATGAAAAACAGCCCTTGTTAGCATAACTTTCATTCTGCTGGCCGTATGTTTGTCTCTTTGCTGTCTGTATTGTACCTGTGGTTTCTGTCCAGAGCATCTTCCAGATTAATGTAAGAACTTCTTCGCCCTTGCTCAGCAGGAAGCAGTTACAGAAGGGAAACCTCCACCCAGTTTCCCTTTTATAAGAACTGCTCACAAGATACTGCTTCTTAAGAATAAGAAAATGTCACATAAAAATGGGGGATTTGATAGCTGGATAAGTAGAAAATACTCAATATAATTCTTTAGATAGAAAATGCTTAGTATGGTCTTCAATAGCCAATAGAAAAATAAAAACTGTTTATTCAGATCACTTCACTCAAGCAGCCTTGAGTTATTCTAAGCATAAAAAGTCCTTGATAAAATAACTTGCTGGAGCAGAGGGAGGACCGAGGGAAGATCGAGGAGCAGAGGGAGGACCGAGGAGCAGAGGGAGGATCACAGAGCAGAGGGAGGACCGAGGACTGGAGGGAGGATCTAGTAGTGGAGGGAGGAGCACGGAGCAGCTGGAACCCAGGGCCTCAGAATGTTTGTGTTTGTTTTTTTGAGACTGAGTTTGAATGAAGAGGCATGAGATTATATTTTCTATATATTTGCAAATTTACAGAAATACTAATGTTATTAGTACACTGACAATAACAAGAATACCATTTACTGTGAAGTGCGTGATAGAGACCTCTCTAACATGGGCACATCCATTCTCCTTGTCTAGTAATTCAGCACCGTGAAGGATGCAGGCTTCCTTGAGCATTGCAGGTTTTTTCCACACCTGTGCGTAATGAACAGTAGTTTTCATTTTCTAGGACTATGATCGCAAATACATGAACAGTGAAAAACAGGAATGGATGCTTTCAGAGACAAGGACATAATCTGGAAGCTCCATTTCTTGCTTCCTAGATTACTAATATTAATTTATTTTCTCTTAACATGTTTCTTCCCTCTAAAATTAGAAGCCAGGAAAGTTCCAACTAAGTTACCCAATTTGAAGAGTCCCATTTTTTTGGGAAGACTTGTCATAATTTAAGAAATATAATAACTAAATCTCTAACTATGTCTTTTGCCAATTCCAGAGAGGTATTTGGTCTAAAGTTAGATGGTGGAAAGTCCTAAAGCATCTGATCTTTTGATGTCTAGAAAGCAAGAACTTTGACAGAGCTTGAGAAGCAGGTTTGTAAACAGATTTGTTCATCCCAAGCAACTCCCCACGGAAGAATGACTTTTATATTATTAATACTTCACTTGTGTTGGTGTCTACTGTGATGCAGGAACTACAATTCTAGGAAGATAAACCTGGCCTACTGTAGCAGGTGACCGGGGCATCGCAAGCAGAAAGCAAGTTGCACGTACAAAGACGGGAAGAGAGGAGACCGCAGTTGCTTTCCTGCTTCCTCGCTGGCACAGGAGGGTTTGCTTGCAGGAGATGTGAGCAAAAAAGGCGACTTATGGGAAGGAGGAACATTTCGTAAGTAAGGAAGCTAACACAGGGCTACCCTATGCCTGCTATCACACACTCACACACGCTCACGGGCTCACACACAGGCTCACACGCTCACAGGCTCACACACTCATAGGCTCACACACACATTCACACACTCACACCTGCTCATAATGCTCGCATACACACACATGCTCACACCCACCCACACACTCTCACACTCGTGATGCTCACACACACACATGCTGACACGCTCATCCAGGCTCACACTCACACACAGTCACACACACGCACACACGTATACACGTGTATCTCATCCCATCTTTAAAGCAGACCTGGGAGGTGAAGCTCATTCCCACGCCCCATCCACGTGGGTGACTTCTGAGGCACCAGCACTCTCTCTCCAGAGTTACGGCCTTTCTGTGACACTCCTCCACCCACACAAAAATAAAATTGGATTTTGAGCAAATCTGGAAGGGAAAACAGTATGAGAACGTGCCTGCCTAGGTCTCGGTGCTGGTGAAAAGAAAAATAACCCCTCCTGAGAATTCGTGATCAAAAGCCCTCAGGTGCACTTGAAGTGGGTTGGAAAACCTCAGATGAAAGCTTTTATTTGACGTCGTCTCAGACTGGTAGCACACCCAGGCCAAAAAATAAATCACAAAGTATACAAGGAAGCCAGGCACCAATGAGTGAGAATATGGACAATCAACATTCGGCAGAATCAGACCTGCAAAAACTTCAGTTATTGAAATTACCAGACAGAGAGCATAAAGCAAGTGTATTTAGGATGTTTTGAGACTAAAAAACACATGTTAAAATATGAGCAAAGATCAAGAGGCAATAAAAATAACTAAAAGTATTTGTCAAAATCAATAGAAATATCTAGAAATGAAGACTGTTGTAACTGAAGTTAAACAGGAGATGGGCTAAGTACAAGAGAGAAACAGCTAAGAATCAACAAAGCGGAGCATGGTTTTGAAGAAATTTTCCAAAGGGCAACACAGAGATAAAGAAAGCAGTTAATAATCTGGATGATAGAATGAGAAGTTCCAGCATTTATTAATCCCAGCAGGAGACGATACAGAGAGTGGGAAAAGGCAACATTTGAGGAGATGATGTCTGAGAAGTTGAAGAGTCGTTGGAGCGCACCGAACCTCAAATCCACGATTACTAGCAGGAAAAGAAGAAAGACGCACTGTGGCGCAGAGCAGCAGCGAGTGACGGCGGAGTTTAAATCCATCTGGAGAGAAGCGATCACCTCAGAGACAAAGCAGGACAGGGTGAGTTTCCCAACAGCAGTAAGCAAAGGAAAAGCACAGGGGAACAGTGTCTTTAGCATGCTGAACAAAGTGCAAACGTGGAACTCTAAACCCAAATTATGTACCTTTAAATAATGGAGACCTGCAGACAATTCAGTCAAGCAAAAGCTGAAAGAATTTATCACACAAGGAAATTCTAGAGAATGTCCTTCAGGGAGAAAGAAAATTATCCCAAATGGAAGATCTGAAATCTATGCATGACTAACAAGCCAAGAGAGCAGTAAATATGGGGTGAATCTAAACAAACTCTAAATGCATGCAACAATAATGATATCTTCTACTTTGTGGGGTTATAAGAGAAGATGGCATGACTGGATAAAAACAACATACAAATTGGGAGGGGATGATGGACTGGAAGCTTTGAATTCTTTAGGAAATAGGAAAAGATTTCCCTTAAATTTTGTTGAGTATGTCTGTTTAAATACCCTGTGTATAGCGTGTATAATTTTCAAACAAGCAGAGAGTCTAAAAAAGAAGAAAATAAAAAATAAATAAAGGGAAAGAAAGGGAAACTATGGTACAAGTAGAAAGCAAAAAATAAGACAATAGAAAAAATTGAAACGTATCAGTGATCACGAAAAGTTTGTATGTACCAGACTCTCCATTTAAAAAACAAAGATCAGAGTGGCTGAGAAAGCAAAGACACGATTTTCAGGCCAGGCAGCGAAAGTACGTCAGGCAAAAATAGTCACAGGTTTTGCCACAGACGTGCTTTGTGACTTGGGGCATTTTCATTTGTAGGGGCTCTCTGCCCCCCGGGAGAGCTGCCACCTCTCAGGACAGACGTGGGAGCATGGGAGCGTCCCAGCACCCTGGCCCAGGGCCCGCTCTCCATCTGGCTGTGGGACCCTCCTCCCCACTCTGGCCTGGTGAGACCCCTGCCCTGGCTCACCTCGCTGTGCCCATGCTGGCCAACCCCTGTTCCTCGACACGGCCGCCCCAGGATGTTCCCGCGGCTGCTCTCACCGCTAGAGAGTCTGTTTCCACCACACACGTGCTTCCTTTCCTCCTAAATGAGGAGGCCACCCCCTCATGGCCTTGATGGCTGCCCCATGTAACGGCGATCCCCTCCCCTTTCCTGCTTTATTCTCTTCATGGCATGTATTACTCCATAACAGTCCTTATATCGGGTTATCTGTTTTGTGTATTTTCTGTGTCCCCTCACCAGCAGGGATTGTTGTCTGTGTTGTTCAGTGCTTTCTTCTTGGAGACAGGAGAGAACTTACTGAAAAGCAGGAGCTCAATACACGTTTATCAGGTAAATTGCATCAGTCAGGCTTCTCCAGAGAAACGGTTCCAGCACATGTGAATTGGCTCACGTGACCATCGTTCACGTCCAATCTCTGTAGGGCAGGCCACCCCTGGGAACTCCAGTGAAGGTGAAGTTGTATTTCCCAGGACAGGATGGCTGGCTGAAGAAGCACAAATTCTTCCTGACTTCTGAGATCGTCAGTTCCAGCTTTAAGACCTCCAACTGGCTGGATGAGGAGACTCCCCTCATTGCTGAGGACAATCTTCTTTGTTGAATATAGATGCAATCAGCTATAGATGCAATCAACTGACTATAGATGCCAAACAATCTACAAAATACCCTTGCAGTAACAATCAGGCCAGAGCTTGCTTGACCAGACAACTGGACACCACAACCTGGTCAGGCTGACACAAGAAATTAGCTGTTATATAAATGATATGTCCCTGTCACCCATCCAGAGGTTAAAGGGTTAATTTCTATTTGTTTTGGGGAGGAGGTCATGTTTATTTCACACAGAGGAAACCTAGCTCACTGTGTATGTGGTGGGGGGGGAGTCCTGGGCTCCTGCTGAGGTGGGTGACCCCTTGGGCTTCGAGCCCTGTCCTTACCAGACCCTCTCCTGGGGGCAGAGCCAGCACACTGGTTGTCCAGCTTGGCAGTTGGACAAAAATCTTGTCTTCCTTCATCCAGGGTGGTATTCGTAGCATGTAAAATGTTCTCTTCTAATGGTCAGTTTCTTCTCCCCTATTTACTTAGAACATAGAAATCCCCTTATTTATGTTAGAAAACAGAAATTCCATGATTGCACACATTGCTGTGTGAACAGCTGTGGTTGGACACGGGTGAATTTTGTGAAGAAATGTTTTAACCTGAGGAGAGCCAGCTTCTCTGCCCTCTGCGCTCTCCTGATCTGTGTTTCACACTCTGTTAAATCGATGTGTTCTTCTGGGTCAGTGTCCACTGATTCGAATGCAAAGTTACAAAAAGCCTTTCATTCTGCAGCTGCACGTGGCGCAGGAATTCAGCGGTGCATGAAATACACGCCTTTCAAGGAATAAGCAAAATGGAAATATTTTCACATGATTTGACTTTTGCTAATCAGGTGGAGTATGGCAGGTGTGGGATGAACACACCCCATCTCAGGGAGTGGGGGGCTGTGGGCCTCGTGGGGTCCATCTCAGGGAGTGGGGGGCTATGGAGGGCTC
>PVKY010000006.1:0-158668 GCA_004027775.1 Bradypus variegatus | reverse complement strand
TACCCCCATTTCAAAAAACTTTTGGAGCTGATTCAACTTGGGGGTGGGGCTTGGGCAGCCCCCAGGGTCCGCGCTGCCCCATGTCCCCAGTGGCACCTCCCTGCACCCTGGAGACGGGTGCTGCCTTGCATTTGTACTTTGTTTTAGGTTTTCACTCTTTTTCTGCCTTGCTCCTCTTCTTGGCCTCCCAAATCGGTTTCACAAGCCTTTCCTCGTGGGTGGCTTTCTCCCTGGAGACATGAGCCCTGGGCCCCAGTGTGGCCACACGTGGGACGCTAGCTCTGGGGCCTTCTTTGCGGGGGTGGGGGTGCTGATTAGGACTTGCACAGCTGTGAAAGGAAGGCCTTGTCATGCTCCCCGAAATGAAGACATCTGCAAGGGGCTCTCGGGGGCCTCTGAGAAAATCAAACCACTTGACCGCGGGGCAAAGCGGCCTGGTGGGCAGCCGGGAAAGGCGCCGGGCGCTGCAGCTCCCGCTGGGCGTTGCCTGGATCCCTTTGCCCTGAGCATTCCTGGGGGCGTCGGGCCCGTGACCCCCTCTACGGGTGGGGGGACCCAAGAAATGCAGACCTGCCTGTGGAATTTTTAATTACGAATGATGCAGCCACGTCCATCTCATGCAGGCTTTTGTTGTCACGGAGCCAGTTGTCAGAGGAAAATTGCAGTGCCAGGCAATTAAGGGGGCCAGGGCTTTGGTCAGCCCCCGAGGCTGGTGGGGCCTTGGGAAATGGTTGGGTAGGGATGGCCCCAGGGCAGGGCATCTCAGCTGCTGCCCAGCTCCCAACCCTGCCAGGGACGCAGTGTCCCCAGCTTCGAGGCTGTCCCTGTGTGGATTTGGGACCAGCCCCGGAGAAGGGGTCCCTCTGGACAGGGCTTCCCCGCTGCATGGCAGGAGGGATTCGCAGCCTCCCAGGTTCCAGGGTCCCTTCCCCACTCCTTGGGGAGCCATCACGGGGTCGATTTGCTCCCTGCACACTGCAGGCTCTTCCAGTCCCAGGGGTGGCCTGGCTTTGGGGCTGGGGGCTATTCACATTGGGGCTACAGAGAAGCCAGCCGGGGAGATGTGTCAGTGACAATTTCATGATGCTCGCTGGAGCACGTGAAGACAAAGTGGGAAGGAAGCAGCAGGACCCCCGGCCCCTGGGATCCACGAGGAGACCCCGGCCTTCTGTTTGAAGGGTGTGATCAGGACAGAGCCTTTGGAAGACATTTCTGCTATGATGCACGGGCTCTTTGGGGGACGTGCGAGGTGGGAGGTGATGGGCTCATCCTGGAGCAGGCTCTGTGGGCCCCCGTGGGGTGGTAAGTGCTCAGGGACTCCACGGGCGCAAGGTGGTATGCTCCCAAGCAGAGGAAGGAGATTTCCCTGAGGATGTCAAATCCTACTATGTCCAAAAATGAGCAAATTCCCCAAGTCTGGGACAGACGCTTCCAGAGAGTTCGAGAGAGACTTTTGCTCTCTCGAAAGGAGTGTGCTTCTAAGCCAAGCTCGTGTGCCCTCCATGACACAGGGTGAGGGAACTTTCTGGACCCTCTGCCATTGTTCCCCAGCGGGGGGCCCTGGGCTAGTCTTGGGGTTCGTACACAGCCTGGCCAATCTCCCTAACTCCTTTTCCTCAGCCCACCCCCCTCCTGCCTGGGGAAGCACCCCTGGGGGGCACAGAGAGTGAGGGGCTTCTTGGACTCCTTGTCTTTCACTCAAGCTTGAAGTGTGTGGGACAAACCCTGGGTCACAGGCCGAGGAGCCCCCATGTGCAGCGGCCCCCTGGTGAGGAAATCCGGTCCTTCAGGCGTAAGAGGGCGCGTCCCTCTCCTTGCAAACAGAGGGGCCCAGGCTGGCTTAGGCGCTGCCCCTCCCCGAGGACCAGCCGTCCCCATCCTGGCCCACCCAGGCCTGGGTCACTCCCCCTGTGCTCCCCGTCCATCCTCCCCTTGGAGACAGGCAGGGCTCGGCCAGCATCAAACCCCAAATGCAACCAGGGAAATCTGGCAAAATGTGGACTGCGCCATAGACACAGAATGTGGCTATGTCGAAAGAGCCTTTCTCTTTAGCTTTTTTCCTTTTCTTAACCAAACTATTATCATCCCCGATTCCGCACAAGCCTGGGGGAGACGGAGAGAGGGACTCTGACTGGCTGGAATGAAGCAGTGGCCCAGCTGCCACCCAGGGCATTGGAGAAGGGTCTTAAAGAATCTGGGTGATTGGATCTGCAGTGTTGGATTTGGAGTGTGGACGGCCTCACAGCGATGTCACGAAGGCTGTCTCATCTGCTGGTCCGTCTCCAGCCCCTGGGGCCCTGCGGGCGGCTGTGGCACCGGGCTGGAGGTGGGTGGCACGGAAGTGGCTGCTGTTGCCAAGTCCCAGGGGAAGGCAGATGGGCGCATGGGCGCCCGCAGCCCCTTCCCTCCGCCGTGGAGCGGAGCTGGAGTGAGGGCTGGGGAACGCTGCCTCTCGAAATCGTCTCCCACTTCAAGAAGGCTTTCATCCAGCTCAATGGGACGCTGTTCAGCAGACACTGCCAGATTGTTCTAGCGGCTTCTTTGGGAAATGGCACAGAAGAGGCTCTGCCGGGGAGGACAAGCGGGCCCGCACCCACCGGCCTTGCAGCCATCCCCTCCGCCTGCCGTGGGATGTCGCCGCACATCTGGGACTGTTTTGTGACGCTGCAGGGATGTCCCGTTTGGGGCAGACACAGGGCAGCGTGCCCAGGACAGACCCCCTCCCCCGCAAGGCACTCACCCCCACCCAGGTCTCCTTCCACCCCGGGGACCCCAGCAACGACGTCAGAATGGCCTCTAGCTCAGAGAGCCCTCGCTCAGGTTGAGCTGGTCGTGTTCCCTGGAAAGACGGTCTCACACCCTGGAGCTCAGAGTGCAATTGCTTAGTAATAGGGTTTTTGCCACAAGGTCATACTGGATTAGGGGGAGCCACAAATCCAAGGCCGGTGACCTCACAAGAAAGAGGGAGACACACAGGACAGAAAGCTGAATGACAACGGAGGCAGAGCCACGAGCCAAGGAACCCGAGGATGGTGGAAGCCTCTGGAAGCCGCAGGAGTCAAGGAAGGATCCCCCCCCCCCACGGATGCTGGAGGAAGCAGACCCTGCCCACTCCTCAGCTTCAGACTCCAAAACTGGGGGGTGGGGGGTGGGGGGGAGGGTATGTGTTGGTTGCTCCAAGTGCTCCCTCCCCCCGCCCGTCTTGGGCACTGTCACATGGCCCCGGCGGCCAAGCCAGCCCCCCTTCAGCGAGCGAGGTCCTTTCTGGATACAGTGGGGCAGGTCCTCGGCTTCACGCCAGCCCCTCGAGTCCGAGCGGGACCCTCTCTCTCTCCCGACCCGGCTGAGGCTGGGGGCTGACTGCAGGCCCAGTCCCCGGGGTCCACGCGCTGCTGGGGCCACCATGGTGAGACGCATGCAGACTACCAATCCTGCTCTCCGGGGCATTTCCGTCCAGGGAGCTGGTTCCGACCCATCGGGGGCACGGGTGGTGCCACGCCGTTTCCTTCAGGAGCCCAGAACCAGCCCGTGGCCAGAAGCGTCAGCTGCTTCCCACGGCAACCCCTCATGCCCGCACGTCCTGGCAATGCCGTCCAGACAGCGGCAGGGATGTCTCCCCAGACCAAAATCGCCACCCGATGGGCATGCCCCGCTCTGCGCATGCGGGCGTCGTTAGCACACAAGGCCCCGGATGATGAGATAAAAGAAGTGTTTGATCCATTTACCAGAGCTTTCAAATATGTGACAATTAGGGACCAGGGACCACAGCCGCCGCTAGGAACACATGGAGCTCGTTACGGGGCCTGCTGCTCCTCCCCGTTCTGGAAGGGGCCGGGCTGGCAGCCTTGTCGCGGGAGCCCACCGCCTTCTCTGAGGATGTCCGTCCGCCAGCAGGCCCCGGGTTACGCGCCGAAGCCCAGACAAAAGCCCACTCAGGCGGCATCCGTTTTCCGAGAGGCCTTACACGTTCAACGCATTTGAAGTCTTGTCTGGTGCCAACATCTAAATAAACATCACTTTTTAGCAGGGGTGTCGGTTTGGACGGGTCTCGTTTTCCATGCTCCCAGAGCTTTGGCCTCTGCCTACTGCTTAACCTGCTGGCTTCTCGTCGGTCACACGGAGGACATGGGGTTTTTTGTTTTTCAGTTTTTTTCTGGGGTGGGGGAAGAAGTAAGAGTGCCAACAATTTTCTAAAGACCCTTTGCAAAGAAGGCAGAAGAGATGAAGCTGTGAAAGTTTATGAGGATAAACAATGATGACAGGTGGAGTCGAGGGTGAAATTTGAGCTCTAAAGTAACTGCAAATAAAGATTTGTCGCAGATGGCTTGGCCGGGCCTCGCTTTGGGTAGGCCGCGGCGGCACCGCTCCTGGCCGGGGCCACGCAGACCCCGCCTGCCCGTGCCTCCCCCAGGAGCCCCCTCGTCGAGCCCCTGGCAGAGAGAAGACCCCGAGGGTGCAGTGGGAGGGTTGGGAGGGGTCCCCATGACGGAGGGTTCCCTGCTTTCACTGCAGCTGGCAAGCCAGGGCTATGCCACACGGCTTCATCTGTGCCCTCGATTTTCTGAATTTAGAAAACCCTCCTTTATTTACTTATATTTTAAAAAAGCACTTAAAGGCTCCAGTTGGCAAATGGAGATCCTGGAAGTCAATCAGCCGAAAGACGACCCGAGTTGACAACATGAGTGGCGGAAATAGCCGTCGCACTCCGGCTTTTCACAGGGGGCATCGGCCATTGTTCGGGTCTCGGCAATTTTCTGTTCTCCTCGGTGCACCGAGGAGAGTCCATTTCTCTCAAAATGGTTTGAGTGCTGAGTGATCTCACCTCCTCTCTTGGCGAGGATCATTACATAGGGCTGTGTGGAGACTGGAAATAAGGAGCAAATCATACACAATTTCCTATTGTTCTGTCACGTTCCCATCAGCAGGGCTTGCACAAATGCGGTGTGTTTGTTCCACGTGGGCCGGCGGTTTGTCACGGGAAGGTTGTCCCCGCCGCGGTCGTCTTGTCGGCGGTGTTCAGGACCTTTTAAGAAGGGGCTGGGGGTGGCCAGGGGTAGGGCCCCCGCTCTGCCAGCTCCCGGGGAATCCAGGGCTCTGCTCATGAAGGAAACTGAAAAGCCCGGCCCCTTCCAGGTGCTCTTGAGGAGCTGACGGGGGGATCTGGGGCAAGGCCACCCGTCTTCCAGGGGCTCCCTGCCTGCCAGGGCCTCAACCTCCACTTCAGGGGCCAGGCCAGGTGGGGTCCAGAGAATCCCCTCAGGGTGCTGCTCGATGAGGGTGCCGGGCCGAGCCTGGGAGAGGAGTTCCCAAGAGTTTTATGATGACTTCTCACCATGGACGACGACACGGGACAAACTGCCGTCCAGGTCGGAAAGCAGCCCACTCCTCGGGGGTGTGCTGCACAGGGTCTGGCCTGGTGTCACCTTTGTCCTGGCTCTGAGGACGGACACACACGTGGGAGGGGGACCCACCAAGCACCTGCGGGAGGGCCGGGGCCTGGCTGACTCCATCCACGTGAAACGGTCGATTTGTGCTCAAACTGGCATCATTGAGATCCAACTGGCTGGGACATTCTGGCAGCAGGAGCTTGTCATCAGGCTTCACTGTGTAAGACCGTGACATCAGGCACGGACGCGCCCTCGGCTCTCTGGACACTTGGGGCTGGATAGCCTTCGCTGGGGGGCGTCCTGGTTTTGTGGGTGTGGAGCAGCAGGCCTTGTCCTCCCACTGGATGCCACCTGCACCCCCAGTGTGACAGTCGAACACATTTCTGGACATTGTCCCTTGGGGAGCAAAAAGGCTCCAGGTCGTCCTTGGGAGGTGGGAGGAGCTGGTGGCCAGAGCAGCTTGGCAGAGGGACCCGCTGAGCCGTCACAGTGCGGCCAGGGCAGGGTTCTTCTGGGGAAGCCACCTGCACCTCTCCCGTCAGCACTGGCCAGTGACCACAGAGGATTCTGTCCTTCCTCCACCCCAGGGAAGGGAGAGGAAGGCGACGCAGAGGACTGGGGTTCCAGGAGGCTCAGTGCCTGAGCCCACATGGAGATTAGCCAGGCAGCTCGGTGGGGTTTCTCAGTCCCGGCAAGCTGACCACCCGGCTTTTCCCGTGGCCGGTGCAGGGGCCACAGGGAGGGGCGGATGTTCCACTCTCCATGGACGGCTGGGTGCTGCAGGAAGAGCTAACTTTCCAGCAGGCGCGCCCAGCCTTTGCAGGTCCTTTAAGGAGGCGTTTCCTTCATCCAGTCACTGACTCCCGGGGGGGTTTGACCTGCCTCCTGGGCAGCTCGGGGGCCTGGGCCAACAGGGCCCCTGTGCGTGGCCAAGCTGAACCCCACCAGGACCCCAGCCCCTGGGTCTGGGCGTGAGGGGAGGGGGCTGGGCCTGCTCTGTGGCCCGGGCCGTGTGATGCCCAGGGCCTCTGTCACCAGCTCGGACCCCAGTCGGCTCCCTCACGCCTGCCCTCGGTTGCCCGGAAGCGGGGTTCAGCCATGGAGCCTCCTGGGCTGGGCCATGGGGAGCTTCACCGAGTCCAAGCTGCTGGGTGCTTAGGAGCGAGCCCCAGGTTTATTTTTCAAACCTCACACGTGGGCCAGGAGAAGGGGGCGGTGGGGGCCCGTCCTCTGCGTTCCCTGGACACGGCCTCTCTGCCCAGCAGGGAGGATTTCAAACACCACCTCCCCGCTCCGAGGGGTCCCGGGCGAACCCGGCCCGGCCGACGCAGACTTCCTGGCTGATCAGACGGCGGCCGCACATCACCAGGCAGACGGCCACCCACGCCGGCCCCCAGCGCGCCCACCTTGGGCGTCTTGGCTGAGTGGACGGCTCTGTGGGGGACGGGCTGTCTGGAAGCTCAGAGGCTGGGTCTGGGGCCCCCTCGAGGCCATGGGACAGTCTGCCCGCAGCCCGTGGGCCGTGATTTGTTGGCTTAAATCAGGGAGCTTTGGTGACCATTGCTGGGGGAGTCACAGAAAGCGGACGGTATGGTTTCCAGAAGTGTGCGGAGGACTCGGGCCCCCACAGTAGGCCTTGGTTCAGGGTGCAGTGGGGGAGCCACGGCCCCACCGGGTGCCAGGAGAGTGGGTTCCTTGTGGGTGTGTGGCCAGCAGTGGTGGCGATGGGGGAATCGGTGAGTGCCCTCCTTCCAGAAAGGCGCAGGTGGCCCCAGGCTGTGGGGAACGGTGCTGGGATTGGGGTGCAGCCTCCCCTCACCCAGGCAGTCGAGCACCCTGGCTCTGGCTTCTCATCCATGTGCTCCGGGGGCTCGGAGCCCTGACTCAGTGGGCTGGTTTGGAGAGTGACAGGGTTGGGGTAGTTGTTACAGACGCACACTTGGCCGTGGGGCCCCTACCACCCTGCAACAAGCCCCCCAGAGTGTCACCAACCGTGAGAGCCTTGGACGATGCTCTCTCCCAGGGCTCCGTTCCATTCCTCACCCTGGCTGTAGGGGGCAAACCGCATCCCCCGAAAAGACACACTCAAGTCCTAGTGCTCTGGTCCGGGAATGGGCCTTACGTGGAAACAGGGTTTTTGCTGATGTCCCGGAGTGGGGGGCCCTGATGGATAGGACAGGGGTCCTTACCAGGACGGGGAGAGACCCAGAGACGGGGCACATGGGGCCATGTGACGATGGGAGCAGGGATGGAAGTGACGCAGCTGCAGGCCCAGGGGTGCGAGGACACCCCCACCCGAGGCTGAGGGGTGAGGAGGCGCCCCCCGAGCTCCAGGCCCTGCCTGCTCCACGACCTCGGGCTTCTGGCTGGAGTGTGCAGGGAGGTTACCGCACCTCTGGGATTTGAGGACAACAGGCCCCAAAGAACCAGGTCTCGGTGTGAAACCCCAAGGCAAGGGGGTGGCACCGGCCCCTGCCCGGCTGTCCAGGGTGGGCACAGGAGACCCTCACGGAGGACACTTTGCCCAACCACACAGCTCAATCCCCTGTGGTTAGACGGGAAACTGAGGCCAAGTGCCCTGCTGGGGCAATGGAAGGAGACACATCTGGGTGGGCCCGGCTCGGCCAGCCTGTGGGGCTAATGGGAACGTGTGACCGGATGAGCGGCCGGGACGGTTGGAGGGAGGTTGGGGCACGGGAGCCCCATGGCGGCTAGACCCCGACACAGCGGCCTCATCACCCCCCGCACACAGCCGGCCCCCACCTGCACCCCCGTGGCCTCAACTCCTCCCCAAGCACGTCCGTAACTCCTGCTCATGCACCTGCTCACATACCTGCTCAAACTGCTCATGCACCTGCTCACACTCCTGCTCACGCACCTTCCCATGCTTATGCTCACACACCTGTTCACACACCTGCCCACACAACTGTTCATACTCCTGTCCATACACTGGCTCACATACCTGTTCATACTCCTGCTCACACACCTGTTCACACTCCTACTCACACACCTGCTCACACACCTGCCCATACTCCTGCTCACACACCTGTTCATACTCCTGCCCATGCACCTGCTCACACGTTGGCTCACTACTTGCTCACACTCCTGCTCACTACCTGCCCACCCTTCTGCCCACCTTTGCTCACAATCCTGCCCACACTCCAGCTCACACGCCTGCAAGAGTCTGGGCATTCTGTGGCTGTGTCCTGCCCCCTCACCTGGCCACCAGCCCTTTGGGCATCTTCCTGCCATCCCAGCCAGCTTTGCCTTAGTGATGCTCCAGTGGCCCCCTGCTGCTGGGCCTTCTCCTCCTCCACACTCCGGAATGCTCCACCCCTGCCAGCCAGAGAAGACCTGGGACCTTCAGGACCCTCATGTGCGTCGGGCCAGGCTGCCTCCTCCCTCTTCCCTGCCATGTCCTGGCCCCTCTCCCACGTGGAGCCGCCACCGTGGCGATGACCCGTGTGGCCTTGGCACGCCTGGGACTCTAGCATGTGGCCTCTTGCCTGCTCTGCACTGAACACGCCAGACTCTGGGCCGGGGCTTCGGACGCCGTGGCCAGCTCACCTTGGACCTGGCGTGGACTTGGCATGTTACAAGGGGCAGGAGATTATTCTCTTGCTCTGCAGGTGCCACACCCCCGTCTCAGCACTTCCTCCTGGGGGGCCTGATGGCTGTGCTCACCATGACCTTCATTGCCCATCTGCTCGGCTGCTGCCGGCTCTCAAGGGGGCGTGGGCCTGGGGCTCGGGGGAAGAGGAGGGACCCTCTGCCCACCCTGGGAACTGGCTTCCTATTCATGGCAGCCCCTTGAATGTTGGGCAACCCAGGACCCTGGGTCATTTGAACGGGAATGGAAACCTTAGTCCTCTAAGGTGATGCACGCGGTACTCGACAGAGACGAGCACTTCACTAAGGTCAACTGCCCAGGATGCTGTGTGGGCGAGTGGCCGGAGCTCTGCCCCTGACCACACTGGGGTGTCCACAGGCTGGCCATCTGTCTTCGAAATGTCTCCCTGCAGCTCATGTTTCACACCCGGTTAGGTTTCATGACCACCCAGAAACGAGCAGGAGTGCTGGTGAGGAGCAGGGGCGCTGCTCGGTGGAGAGAGGGAGGCGAGTCCAGCCACAAGGAGCCCCAGCCCTGGGGACGGAAGGGTTTGGGTGCACCAGCCTGGGATTCTTCCTGCCGGGCACAGGAGAGCCCCGTCCAATCCGCTGCCCCGGGCCCAGCCGAGCCCTCGGTGGGTCCCCAGACCCCCGGCCCTGGAGCCAGCTTTGCACATGACACAGAACTTTTATGAAGACCCAACAGGCTACCCCTACCCGAGTTAGTACTGTCAGATTGGATGGGGGCCTTGAGGTGCCCTGAAAATGGGGGGGTGGGGTGTTGGCTAACACTGCTCCCCCCGTGTGGCCGACCCGGCTCCCTGTGCCCGCCTGGACCATTTTCCCAGGTGGGCGTCCCGGGGCCGTGCGGCTGGCAGGGGGGTGGACGCCGGAGCCCAGGGGCCCAGCACAGGCCCAGGCCGAGTGCCGCGTCCTCCTCTCACTGCCGGCCAAGCCGCGGACCTGCAAAGCAGCCGGAGCCCTCATGGCCTGATCACCGAGGCCGGGCCGTGGGGGCAGAGGAGAGGGAAAAGGAAAAGCCAACAAATAAAACAGCAGAGAGGGAGGCGGAGAGGCTGCCGAGGCCCCGCCCCCAAACAAACCATCACCACTGGGGGGCGCTGAGGGGAAGGGGTCCGCGCCCAGCACTGGGGGAGGAAAAACAGCTCAAAGCTGTAGCCTCGGAGGCCACGGCGCTGCAGCCACCATGTGCAGGCCTGGGAGGGGGGCTGCTGGGGGGATGGGAGGTGGGGGGGGCGCCCTGGGGGTGGGCAGCCCCGGGAGGGGACCCCAGGGCGGGGGAGGTGCAGAGTGGGCAGGAACACAGTGGGAGGGTGCAGCGGGGTCCTCCTGGGGGTGCCCTCTGGCAGGGCCCTCTCACCCTGGTGCCCCCCCCAGTCTGGCTTGCTCGCTATTGGCCTAGTCGTCCCGTCCCCCCTGGGAGGGTCCCCCAGGGTGAGGAAGCCTGCGGGCAGTCTGCTCTCTGGGGACACCCCAAGAGGACCGACAAGGTGGGTGCTGGCAGCCCTGGGCTCCCCAAGTGCTCAGCCCCAGGGCCCCTGTGGGCCTCCTGGCTTGGGGCCAGGGTAGAAGGTGGGAGCTCCTGAAGGGGGGGGTGGGACGCCCACAAGATGAGCTGGGAGCCGGGGATGGAGGTTGGGGGGGAAGGGGGAGAAAGGAGCTCCACACAGAGTGCTGAGCGAGGTGAGCCAGCAGGCGAGTCCCTGGGGAGACGCCTGCACCTGTTCCCCCGAGGACCGGGCTGCTGTTTGGACGGTGGGGGACAAGGGACCCAACCCCAGGCACCTCCCTCCTCGGGAGAAAGCAGCAGCTTCCTGTTTCCCTGTCGGAGAGAGGGAGGTTACGGGGGCAGGAGGCTTAACTCAGCCTGAAAATTGGGCTGAAACTTGCCCCAAACTTTTCAGAGCATCTTTGTTTTTCAGGGGTGGGGACAACTTGGTTCAGTGGGACAGAATAGGTTTGGCGGCCAGACTGACCTCCACGTGGCCGTTGTGCGGCTTTGGGGGACATGCTGGGAGCCTCCACTTCTGTCTCCCCGGGGTTGGACAGCACCCACATCTCCCAGCAGCAGCGCAGATTTTGGTTTGAAGTTGGGAAAAAATTAATTACAGTCAAAAGATTCCTCTGAATTTTCACTAAAGCCAACCCCTGACCTGCATGCTGGCCTTGGTGGGAGGGGACCACTGGTAGCCCCGCGCCCACAAAAGCCCTTCACGCCAACCCCAGCCCCAGGCCCCTTGATCCGGGGCTGGGGGCGGGGAGCTGACCCATGGGGCTGGGAAGGCTGCCCGGCTTTGGGGTGCCCACCTGGCTGATGCCTGTAGGGACAGGCACCACAGAACTGGGACCCCAATGGGACCGTATGTTTCCCTGCAGTGAAGGGACCAGTTTCCCCTAAACTGGGCACACCTGATGTAGCCATGCATTTAGGGGGTCTTCAGAACACCTGCCCCAAGAGGTGCCTTTGTGACCCGGAAAGATGCCTGCCGTGCCCCCACCAGGCCCTGTCTTGAGGTCTGTCCCACGGCTGAGCGCCCAGCTTTGGGTGGGGGGCTGCAGGCTGGGGTCAGGTCAGGGTCCAGCGGCCCGCCCCTGAGGACCCAGCTTGGAGACCCACAGTGGGGGAATGTGACCCCCCGGCCTCGCCCAGCCCTGGCAGACAGATGGTCATTCCCGGGACGCAGGGCTTTCTCGGAGGCTGCCGGATGGGCCAGGTCTGCCTGGGTCTGGGAGAAACTCCGGCTGTGCCCCCGCGGTGGGCTGCCAGGGGGCCGGGGCCAGCTGCAGACGGCACCCGCTCTCTGCTTGTTTTTGGAAATGTTTTTCTGATTTGTTCTCCTTCAGGCTCCCAAGTCGAAAGAGAGCTTGAGGGGAGCCCTGAACTCCTCTGTCAGGGTGGGCTTTGCTGGACTGGGGGCTGGGCCCCAAGGTAAAGACACCTGCCTGAGCGTCCCCCACACGGGAAAAAGAACCCTGGCCTTCCATGGTGGGGAAGCCCGGCAGGACCAGAGCTCTTGTCCAGGGAGGGGCAGAGCCGGCCCAGCTGGGCTTGGGCCTTGGCCACTGATGCTCCCAGGCAAGGCCACCTCAAGGTCCTCGACAGAGCCCAGCCCCAAGGAGAACCCCAAATGTGACTGGGTGCCCCTCTGCCCCTGCTGCTGTCCTCCCATGGTCCCAGCAGACTCACCCCATCCAGAACCCCCTCAGGGGATCCTCAGAGGGTCCCCAACAGCCGGCCCTGGCCTGACATCATGCACCGAGCCGGGCCCGGCTTTCCACATTCACACCCGCCGAGTCCAGCCCTGACCGTGGCCCCTGCCGTACAGACGAGGGAACCAGGCTGGGGTGGGTGCACCGCAGTGAGCAGGGGCAGAGCTGGCTCCACTCCTGCCCCCGGCTTGCCCCCGCACTTCCCCTTCACCTAAGCGTCAGGCCCAGCCTCGCCCTCTCAGTGCCCAGGGCCCGGCTGGGAGGAAGACGCTGCTTTCCACGGGCCGACTGCACTGAATTCCACGTTCACAGCGGAGGGTGCCATGGGAAGTACAGGGGGCCCCCGATCCCAGGGCCTTCCTTCTGTGGCCACAGGGACCCTGGTGACAGCTGCCCGCAGCCGTGCCACCCTCCCTGCTCCCTTGCATGCCGAGCTGGGGGTTTCCTCTTCGTGGGCGCTGCCCCTGCTGAGGCCACCTGGGGCTGGGCTCCACAGCCCTGGAACAAGCTCGGAGATGGGCCGGGCCGGGCTGGATGGCCGGTGGCAGACATGGCTGCTGCCTGGCTGTGCTGGGGCGCTGGGCACCGGAGGGTGGTGACAGCCGGCCCCGCCCCTGCCCTGCCGCCCTTGGGAACTGACTGGGGCTATCGGGGGCAGCGGCTCGTCAATGACCTCATTAGGAGCCGCCACGTCGGCACCTTCCTGAAAGCCCTTTTATCACTCAGAGCGAGCCGGTGCTGCCCCGTCCACACCTCCTCCCCGACACGGCGCTATCTTATCTCCCAAGGGTGGGGACCCTCATGGGAGCCAGAGAACCCGTCTAGGAATGTGGTCCCGACAGCCTCGTCACACGGACTCTGCGGGGACAGACACCCACAGGGTGGTGGGGGGGGAGGGCAAGAGGACGGTGGGTTCCTGCTGACAGAACAGGGCAGAATGCGTTGCCTTCTGGTGCCTGAAGTCCACTCCTCGTGACGGTGGCCACGCATTCAGAGACCCCGGCCGTGCCCTCGCCTGTCGTCATTGGCACCTCCCATCCCTGCAGCAGGAGCAAAGGGCAGCGCCCCAAACCCGGCTCTTCCAAACCGCAGTGGCTGGCTCCCAGGAGCCTCTGAGGTGGAGGCCGTCCCGTGTCTGCCACCTGCTGCTCTCTGGGAGGGTGGGCATGGCCGGGTGAAGCCCCTGCACCCTGTCCCGGGTTTCTCTGTGGCCTGCTACGTTCCTTCCCCACAGGGGCCGAGGTGTGGCCCTGGCAGCGAGGGGCTCCCGGGGCGCCCGCAGTTCCCAGGCCCTGGGGAGGCCGCCCGGGGCCTCAGAGAGCCTCGCTCTGTCCCTCCCACTGTCCCTGCACATTCAAACGGCCTTTGTGAGCCATGGAGCTGTGCCCGCGCCGCTGAATGAAGACAGCTCTTTGTCCTCGTGTCCTTGGCCTGCGGATTTTGGGGAAGGCTCTGAATAGCCACCCCACTGCTCCCCGCTCTCTCCTCTGACTGTTCGCTTCTCCAGAACCTCACACACGAATACTAAAGAGCGGCTGAGCCAGGCAGCCCGGGGTCTGCTCCAGCAATGCCGGGGCTTGGGGCCCAGCGACAGAGGGCAGCGAGGGCTGGGGGTGCTGGGGAAGTTGCCAGGCCTGTCCTGGCAGACAGGGCCGAGTCAGCCGGGGCCGGCCCCAAAGGGGCTCGGGGGCTTGGGGGGCTGCTGCCCACACCTGAGCCTCTAGTGGGCTGTAGGGTGGGCTCTGGGGCTCGGTTCTGGCTTTGGCAAGGAGCGAGCGGAGCCGCTGAGGCTGGCAGCTCGGTGCCCAGATCCCCTCAGGAGCCTGGTTCCGGGACCCCCGGCCGTGGGGAATGGGGCTGGGGGCAGCTGCTGTGCACGATGAGCCACTGTCTTTCAAACCCGGGCCCAGGTGGGGAGCCCCTGCTTCTGCCCCAGCCCCCTGTGAGGAGTTGGATGTGGGGTGCAGGGGGCCCAGGGCCAGGCCTGGCTTGGAAAAGGCCACAACTCAGGCCCGGGGCTGGGATTCCGGCCCCCGCCCAGGAACTGCCGACCTCCTCTGTCCCGAGCTCCTTTCTTTCCTTCCACAGGCACTTACTGATCACCTGCTGTATGCAGCGCAGAAGAGGGAAGAGTGAACTTTCAGAAGCAGGCCCACAAGCATTACCAGCGCGCTCCGTGTCCGCCCGTGGCTGCGCAGGGTGCCCGGACCCCTTCCTGGCTGATGTCAGAGGAGCAGCGGCTCTGGCCACAGCGCAGGGGCAGCGCTAAGTGGCCGCTTCCCCCCCTGGGCCCAGGTCCCCATCTGGCGGAGGGGGCTGGGGTCCTTTCAGCCTGTGAGCTAACTGCCGGCTGCGTGGGTGCCTCTGTGTGTCCACCTGGTGTGGGACCTCACGGAGAGATGACAGGCCAAGGACGAGAGGCCCAGACGGCACGTCCCCCCAGCCCCCTCCTGCGCTTTCTGCTCCTGCCAACACAGGATTGACCCCTCACACTTCCCTGGAAAATGGCCTCCAACCTGGGTCTCCTGAGTGCCTTCTGAGATGCCCAAGGAGCCACAGCAAGACAGCCAGCTGTGCCCCAGGATTCTCCGGGCATCCCTCCCCAAGCCAGGCATTGGCCCCGACGTGAGTGCTCGTTACTTTGGGGAGAGGCTCAGGTGTCAGGGGCCGCCTCACCCCAGTCCCTTGTTTTACAGACGAAAGCACAGCTGCTGAGAGACAGTGAGTGGCAAATTCACGTGGTGAATGAGAGACAGGACCTGTTCAAGAGCCAGTTCAGTGGACGGGTCAAACGTTTGTTCTGTTAGTCGTTCAACAAACAAGTCGGTCACCAGCCTGATACAGCCCCTGCCCTCAAGGAGCCACCAAACCATGCCCCAAAAGCCTGGGTATGCAGCCAGAAGGGTGGGAGGCCAGGGTTTTCAGCATGCTCAGAGGACGGAGGGCAGCCACAAGACACACTGGACACAGTGACCGCACAACCCAGCCACCCCGCTCCTAGGTCTACGTGAAGGCAGGGACAGGAATAGACATACGTACAGCAATGTCCACCATCAGCAGAAGGAGAAGCCGCTGAAGCGCCCACCTGAGCAGGAGCGGGCACATAAGGTCGAGCCACACAAAGCAGAGAATCGTTTGGCCGTAAGAAGGAATGAAGTTCTGCGACAATCTGCAACATGGATGAAGCTTGCAAACACGCTGAGCGAAATGTCAGGCACAGCAGGACAAATACTAGATGAGTCCACTTACAGGAAATATCTAGAACAAGCACATTTGGAGATTCAGAAAGGAGGCTAGAGAAGGTGGAGTTGTTGCTTGGTGGGTACAGAGAGCTTGTGCATTTCACAAGTTTTCAATAAAATCAATTTTTAAAAAAAGAGAAACATGGGAAGGGAGAGGTGGTGTTTGCCCTGACCCAGAAGCTGGGGAGGTGGGGGTGACGGGAGGAGCTGGGAAAGGATGGAGGTGGGAGGGGACAGCGCGGAAGCACCCGTCGTTCTGGCCGGAGCAGCGGAATCCTGGAGAGACGCGACAGGGTGGCGAGGGGGAAGACGATGGGGAAATGGCGGCACGTCCAGACCGGCCGAGGAGGGGCTCTGGGCTCGTGCAGTTAGAGGGCCACTGCCCCCAGTCCCAAGGCCTGTCTCTCCCGAGGCCACTGCGGCCACGTCTGCTGGGAGACCAAAGCCCACCACCTCCTCCGCACACTACGAGATGCATGGTCCCTCCGAGGACGAGCCCGGCCCCTGTGAGGACGTGAGGGTGAGGGTGACACTGTCCCACAGCAGGAGGCAGAGCTGCAGGAGAAACAAAAGTGGAAACTGATAAACAGTTTCCATACCCGACATTTTCCACATTCAATTATTTTTAAATTAAATAATCTCTCCCGAGGAGAAAAAGAAAAGTTCCTGTTCAGCTCGAGCCCTGCCGGTTCCCACAAAGGCTGCATTGTAGGGCCCAGTGGAGAATAAGCCTTTGAGCCCACCCCTTCAATGCCCCCTTTTATAACTCTCGCTCCGAGCCCTGTGCGTGGGGTGCCGGTCCTGGCCACGGGGCCCGTGCTGGGGATCCTGTGGGCTCCCGGGAGCCAGGGTGCGGGGCTGAGGGCTCTGGGTGGGGCGAGGAGGCCGCCAACAACAACAGCTCTGGGCTGGGGGAGGCAGCGCAGAGGGTCTGCGGTCGGTCCCGAACAGGGCAGGGGTCCCCCATTCAGGAGCAGTGGCTGGTCAGGCAGGGGATTTAGAGTCAGCGCATCAGGGTTTGCGACCTGAGCCCTCCTTCTACCGAGCAGTCGGGTGACCTTGGGGGAGTCGCTGAGCCAGTTAGAATCTCAGGGGTGCCACCTGCAGAATGGGGTGATGTTTGCACAGGCCACTTCCCGGGGCTGTGGCATGGGTGATGGAACAAGGCCATGGGGCTCACAGATGCACTAATTGTTGACCTGAGATGGACGGGTAAGTGGAGTGACTGTCCAGATTCGAGACTCTGGAGACTCTTGTTCCAGAGATTGCAGGTTAGCTTGCATTGCACTAACCTTCCCACAGATAACAGTGATAAACTGGACAAATGTTTGAAACAATGCAAGTATCTGAAGGCACTCAACAGTGACCAAAGGGAGGTGGAAGCTGAAGGAGATTGGACACTTGAGGGCAGGAACTTCCCTGGGTGAGGTTCACTATTAGCCAGCTTTCCTCCAAGGCCATTCCTTGGTCCATCTAGCACAGGACAGTTAGAACTCAAGTGGAAAGCTACAATCTACTGGATTGAGGGGTCAGAGGATGGAATTCAAGGCTGCCAGGGCAGCTGTGAATCGAGGGGTGTACCCTGGAAGGAGCAACAGAGAGGGGATACTCTAAATCTACTTACAAAAGCCCTCACTCCCTTGGCTACTCCTGAATGTCCCACCACGCGAAGATGTCAAGAAGCCCATTGGAAAGCTATGGCTGGAAGGCTGGAAGTTAAGTGAAGAGTTCATCTGCTGTCCACAGCAGGGGAAAGAGAAACTTGGAATTTGAGTCCTGCCATCTTAAGGACACTTGATAAAGCTCTTTAGCGTTCTCTGGAAACCCAGAAGTCTATGCCTTGAGAGCAAAGACTATCTCCCAGGACAAAGGGAATCAGCCTAAGGTTATGGGCAAACTGAACCCCAACCAAGCATATTACCAAGGTTCTGCATGTTTGGGGTGAGGAGTTAGTGATTTATGTGCCCAAAGGGACAATCCAACTTTCTAAAGAGGAAAATCACAGACTCTAGAGTTTCTACATGCTATCATCTCTGATGTCCAATTCAATAAAAATTACTAAATATTAAAATAACCAGGAAAATATGACCCATAGTCAAGGGAAAAATGCATCAGTGCAGTCCAACTCTGAGATGATCCAGATGTGGGAACTCGAAGACAAGGATTTTAAAACAACTATTAGCAATGTGTCCAAAGACTTAAAGGAAAAGATGATCACAAGGATGGAACAGATGGGAGAGAACCAAATGGAAATTCTAGACTGAAAGGTACAATCATGAATCAAAAAAAGTTCCTGGATGGGCTTATAACAGAGAAAGGGTGAGTATACATGACAGATCCATGAAAATGATCTAATCTATATAATGGAAAAAAATATGGAAACAAAATGAACAGAGCCTGAGTGACTTGTGGGGCAAAATCTGATGTATGTGTAACTGAAGTCCCAGAAGGTGAGAAGAGATAGGAAATAGCGCAGAACGAGAATCGAGAAAATAATGGCCCACAAAGCATGACAAAAATTAAAATGTCTTTTCATCAGAAGACTTGATTAAGGAAATAACCACATACAGGAAGAAAATATTCACAATACATATAGATGACTAAGGACTTGTATCCAGAACATACCAAGATCTCCTAAAAATTAGTCATAAAAAGACAAATGACCCCCAAAGAAGTGGGCAAAAGGCTTGAACAGATATTTCACAGAATGAATAAACCCCAGGCTCATAAGCAACGAAAGCATGAAAAGATGCTCACCACTGTTAGTCACCATGGAGATGCAGATGGAAACCACCACCAGGTGCCATTTCACACCCACCGGCAGG
Source organism: Bradypus variegatus (assembly GCA_004027775.1). Classification (NCBI taxonomy): domain Eukaryota; kingdom Metazoa; phylum Chordata; class Mammalia; order Pilosa; family Bradypodidae; genus Bradypus; species Bradypus variegatus. Next base: position 140,374 of record PVKY010000006.1, on the reverse strand, counting down.
GCTCCCGCTTGTGCGACCGACGGCAGTGAATGCCAGTGAGGACGGGAGCAGCTGGAGCTTTCGCCACCTTGGAAAACAGTTTGGCAGCGCCTCGTAAAGTCAGATAAACACCTGATGTGCGACCCAACGGTTATATTCCCAGGTGTTTACCCAAGAGAAAAGAAGACCCAAGTCCACAAAATAGCTTGTGTGTGAATGTCCATAGCAGCTTCATTCACAACAGGCAAAGCCTGGAAACAACCCAAAGTGCCCCAAAGAGATAAACCAGCAGAGAGTCGCACAATCGGATACTAGCCTGCAACAAAGAAGAACCGACTACCGATAAATGCAACCATGTAGCTGAATCTCAAACATCATGATGCTGAGCAAAAGAAGCCAGATACAAAGAGAACATGGTGTTCGATCGGCGGCGGTAGAACCAACCAGGGTGATAGACATCGGAACAGTCGCCCATCTGCCCTCGGGGGGTATTGAACAGAGGGGGCAGGGGTGATGGAAACTCCTCGGATTCTGGGTGGAGGGAGGGGTGCCAGGGATGCACCTTGTCCAACGTCCTCCACACGACCACTCACAGCTGGTAGTTTCATCCTACGATGGACCACAGATGGGGCAACGCTGCTGGGTCTGGTCCCCCCCAGCTCCTCCACTTATGAGACAGGGGACTGGAGTCTCACAACCCTCCGAGCCCCCCAGTTCACTGATCTGTGAAACAGGAACAAAGTTAACCTTGGGGGTGGCTGGTGATGGTCAAATGAGATTTTCAGGTAAACACATAGGACAGGGGTGGCCCAGAAAGAAATGCCCACCTGATGTCACCACGGGGGTTTTATTACAAAGTGGCCCAGTAGCCAGCTCAGCGTGGGCTGCACACCCGGAGGGGGTTGGGCGATGCCCCCACTCGCCCAGTTCAGGATTCATTTCCTGAGCACGCAGGAGGCAGCTGGGTCTGCCCTGGCCCACCCCTCTGTCCCGGGCCCTGTCACGTGTGCTGGGCGGGAAGGAGGGCAGTAGGACCCCAGCCCGCTCCCTGTGAGGCAGGAGACGTGCCCATGCTGCCTCGGCGGGGTCCTGGCTGGGAGATGGGCAGCCGCCGTCCGGCTATCACCACGTGCCTTCCCTCGGTCCTCCGGGGCCTGCTCGGTTCTCCCAGAACGCTGCCCGTCCCGGAAGCACATCCTCAGGGGAGCAAAGGCCCAGCGACGGCTTGCAGAGGGTCAGTGAAGCGGCTGGAATTACAAGAGCCCACCCGGCCTGGAAACTTCCACCCCACCCTGCCGCCGGGGTGCTGTGGGTGAGCCTCACCGGGCACCTGCATCCCCCTCCTGGGGTCACCCCAGGCTGGGCGGTCCTGCTGCGGCCCCCAGCCCACCCTGCCCTGGCCGGGCACCTTCCCGGCCACATCCCCGTCCCCCTGCCCGACGGCCCTGTCCGACGGACGCCTTCGGCCGTTGATTTCATAAAGAGACTATTGTTCTCCAGGCGAGCTTTACAGAAACATGGCCTGGTGAGGGGAAACATTTAGTTAATAATTTAACACTGTGCTGTCTGCTGCGTTTCCAGGCCGCCGAGTAAGATCGATGGGGCCAACAATTGGTTTATTGAGTGTCCCGGCTCGATTTCCCAGCGTCGCGGCCGCGGAGCGAGGGGGCGGGGGCCGCAGGCGGAGCTGACGCAGGAAGTGGCTGCCCGGCTCTCCCCGGGGGCTCGAGGTGCCCGGGAGCGGCGGTGGCCGGCATTTTGTTGCACCCTCCTGAGATGTCTATCAGGTAACTGCCTGGGCCTCGTTATGTCACTTTTGCTCCCCAAATTGTTTGGGGAGGGAGTGGAGGGAAGGCTGTGACCTGCATCTCCCTTCCCCTCAGGAAGGGCAGACTGGAGCTGGAGTTGGGCATCCCCAGGTCACCAATGGGGCCGTGGGGAGGTTTGGGGGAGGCCCCCATGCCCCATTCCCAGGCACCCCTGGCCCTTCATGCCATATGACTGACCAGAATCGGAAACACTGTCCCCCGGGGATGGGTGCCCCAGCTCTCGCCCCCTCCCCACCAGCCGTGCAGGTCCTTTAATTCCCTCCTCCTGCTCCAGGTTCTCAGCTGGCCCTGGAAGACGGGGAACTGCTGGGAGGTGACGTGGGGCTGCAGCAGTGCCCCGCTGCAGTGCACACAGCTGTCTTGACCTGGGCAGCGGGAGACTGAGGCAACAGGAGAGGCTGGCTTTCCGAAGTGCCCTCTCACACCCCGTGTGACTTTGTCCCCTGAGCCGGGCCTGCTGTCTCGCTACCCTCAAAGTCCCCACCCCAAGTCTATCTTCCTCCAGTGAGTCCCCTGGATTCCCCGGCTGGAGGCAGGTGACCTCCCTGCTCTGTCCCGAGTGCTTGCTGCCACCCAGGATGGCCGCCACAAGCCTTTGCACCGAAGACTGACGTCCAAGCCCCGGCCTGGCCACAGACACCGCCTGGCCCCGAGGGTGTCGTGAGCAGGCAGGCCGCATCCCCTGGGTCGCCCCTGCCTTAGTGTCCCAGTTTCCCCCAGGCCTTCCCTGGGGCCTGAGTGTGAGCTGCCCTGGGGGAAGCTGGGATGCTTGTCTCCCCCAGAACCAGAGCCTTTCTGCTTGTCAGGCTTTGGGGAGCATGGTGCAGCCCCTTGAGGGGCACACCTGGCCCAGCTGCTGCCATCAGGAGGGGTCCCTCTGCCACCTGAGTCCTGCTAACCCACTGACCGCATCTGCCCCATTGGCCCCGGCCACGCCCCAGCCCCAGCTCAGCACCAGATAGAGGGGACCGGATGTGACTTGCCTGTGGGTCACCATGTCCCCAGAGAGGCCATGCTCCAAGATGGCCTGGGTCTATCTGGGACCACCCCCCCGCCAGGTTCGGTGCTTCCCAGACCCGAGTGTCCAGTATGGTGCTAGCCCTGGGTTCCCAGGCCACGGCCGAGGACGAGCACCCAGAGGCCCACGGAGACAGCCATTACCGGCTGCCCCCGCGGTGTATCCAGTGAGGCCCAGGAAGAGGCCAGGAGTGCGGCAGCCTCCTGGGACCCTGTTCAAAAGGCACCTCTGAGACCCAGAAGAGGGTTTGGGGGCCCGGAGAGGACTCCTGGGTCCCGGCCTCTCGGTCCATTGCTCAGATAACTGGGGGTGGAGCATCCTGGGGACGGTGTGTTTGTGATAAGCTCACAGGCCCAGTGCCCAGCTCCCCAAGGCCCAGCTCCCTCAGGGACCCCGGGTCCTTGTGGACGCCCTGGGAGAAGCCCTTGCCTCTTGGGGCATCCCCCTTTCTCCCTAACATAGGGACCCCGCTCTTTCCTCAGCGGGAGCTCCCCCAAAGGAAGGCCCCGGGAAGTGGCTCTGTTGGTTTCTCTAGAACAAGAACTAAAAAACTGACAACTGGAGCTGCATATCCCCGGTGTGCGTGCCTGTGTGTCCTCGTGTGTGTGTGTGTGTCTGCATGTGGGCCTGTGTGCGTGCCTGTGTGTGTCAGTGCACCTGTGGGTTCTGTTTCTTCTCCTTCTGTCTTTTCAGCACTAAAGCTCGGGAGCAGGCCCGAGGGGTGGGCCTGTGGACATGAGAAACAACAAGAAACTCCACCCAAGGCGGGGGGAGCACAGATGGAAAGGTGCCCCCAATTGAAGGCAATTCTGCCTGGATGGAGCTGGATGCTGTCAGGGTGCGGTGTGCCCAGAGCCGGGCCGGGGCTGGCCCAGCAAGGCCCAGCCCCCAGCCCAGGAGCAGACAGCCAGCAAAGCTGCCTTTCATCCGCGCTGGCCCTGCTCCTGCACAGAAGGTCCCGGCCCCGAAATCACGGCCCGGCGCGGCGCGGCGCTGCTGCAGGAACCCGCGGTTCTGGAGCCGGTTCCCCCAGCCCCTGGGGCTCCAGCTTCTGAGACAGGCGTCGTCCGGAGAACTCAAACCAGGCCCCTTCTCCCTGAAAAGCAGGGAGGCTGCGGCCTCTGAGAATCAGGGATCTTGGAAGCTTTCATCATAGGCGGCATTTGAAATGTTCAAAGCACCAAGGAGAAACAGAGGCCCATGCTGCCAAGCCCCTTTCTCTCCTTTCCCTTTCTGCAGAATTACACTTTCCATTGAGACACACACACACACATGTGTACATGAGCACACACATGCATGCACACCCACACCCATGCACAAATGCACACAACACACACACGCATATGCACACATACACACATGCACAACACACAGGCACATGCACGCACACATGCACAGATGTCTGCACACATACACACATGTGCACACACGCACACAATGCATACAAGCACAGATGTGCACACACCCGCACAATGCACACATGCATACACACGCACACACATGTGCACACATGCACACACATGCATACAAGCACAGATGTGCACACACCTGCACAAGTGCTCATGCACATGCACATCTGGTTTTGGCACACCTGAAGACCCCAATGCAGGGCTCGGCCTAGCAGTCCCGCACCCGTGTCCTGCCTCCCACCTCGGGGCTCACGCACGATCGTTTTAGTGATATGCAGCGTATGCCGACAGGGATCTTACGGCCCCCCATGTTGGCTGCGCAGATCTGAAGCCAAGGAGGGAAAGTGCCAGCGATGCTGGGTTCTGACAAGAGGGGCAATGGTGCAGGGCTCAGGCCTGGAGAGCAGCTCACAGGCCTCCCTGACCGTGTGCTGGGGGAGCTCGTGGTGTCTGGGACTGCGTGGGAGCTGCCGAGGGGACGAGTGGCAGCCAGGGGGGCCATGGCCAGGTGGACAGGCAGTGTTAGTGGCCCGACTGCACCCGCCGGGGAAAAGGGTGGGCCAAGCTGCCCAGCCCATTCCACCAGGATGCGGGATAGAAGGTGGGATAAGGTGGATTCTGAAAGAAGGAGATGTTTTTCTTTGGAAAGTTTACTGGGAGATTTATGTCCAAGGATGTGTGTTTTTTTGTGTGTGTCGTTTTTTTGTTTGTTTGTTTTGTTTAAAAACCTCAGCCAAAGGTTAGATTTCAGATCTCCTCCGACAGTCTAGGCCTGTTTGAAGCCCCATTTATTTGTTTGGCTTGGCCAGCCCAGAGTTAAATAAACTCTGCTCCTTTTCGGATCTTGTTAAACACACTTTCGGACGTGCTTTGTGCTAACTGTGATTTGGCCAAGAAAGTGCTCTTTATAAGTGCCTTCGGGGATGGACCGCTCCGTCTTCTCCAAGGGCCTGGCTCTCCCGCTCTTTCTTTCTTCACTGGCCCCTGCCTGCCGTCAATAGCACTCTTTCATTCGCTTCCCCAAGTGGAAGGCTCAGGGCTGCGTCCAGGTGCCCTCCTGTCTCTGCGCCGCCCCCACCATGGGCCTCGGGCTGGGCCTCCGAGCGGGCGCTGGGGTCTGAGGTCCGGCCGAGCGTCACGTGCTGCGTCTCCCTCTGAGTCAGGGCTGGAGGCCGTGAGCGACATCGTGGCCCTCTCTGGGTGCCGGCCCTGCAGCCTCCTTCCACCTGCCCCCGACCAGCTGTGTCCACGTCATGACGGTGGGGGGGAGCTTTGGTCCTGAGCACAGGTGGGGGGCAGCGCATGTCGCCAGCGACGGTGTGGCACCTGACCGCCGAGTTGGCGACCTCAGAAGCTGTTTCCTCATCTGTAAAGTGAGTCAAATAACTACCATGCAGGCCTATCGGGGTTCACAGAGCTGAAAGCAAGGAGTGGGCTCAGCTTCCAGGGAGCACTGGGCGATGACGCCCACAAACAGTCCAGAGGATCTGGATGATCTGGGGGTGAAGATGGAGAAGGAGGCTTCCAGGAGTTGCCGAGACAGGTGGTCCCAGGTGGGTGCCCCCCAGCCTGCTCTTGGCACCCCCCTCGAGTTCTGGAGCCTGGATGCTGCCCATGGTCCGTCCTCTATCCCACTGGTCTCCCAAATGTGGGCGGCTCTAGGAAGCAGGCAGGGTGAGGAGGATGGGCTCATGTCTGTCAACTGAAGAGCTAGGAAGGGGCCTGGGAGCCGCACTCGACTTTGGATCTGGCTGTGACATCGAGGCACCCTCTGGAGATGGGTGGCGCTGGGGGATTTCGGGCTTCTTGCTACCCTGTTATCTGCTGCCAGGAAACACCTGCAGGAGAGAACGGGCCTTGGGCATGGACCAGGGACCCTGCTGTCAGCCCCTGGGGCCTCAGCAATCCTTGGGCTGTGGCTGGAGCCCAGGCCTGTGGCTCTTCGCCTCAGAAGCTTCTGGGCCACACCACGCTGGGGATGTGTTTGTGCGCCTTCTGCCCTTTGCCGAGGGCTCACCACATTTAGGCACGGGGCTACAAAAACTCTCCTGCAGGTTTACGGCTGCTTGTGGGGTTGCCTCTGTTTGACATGAGAGGAGGCAGGAGCTCGTGGAGGCCCCGGGGACTGACCAGGTGCACGGACCTTGTAATAACATGTGCCAAGTCAGCCAGATGCCCACGTTTGTGATCTTTTGGCAAAGGGAAGAGAAAGAACCAAGGCTCCCTGCCTTGCAGACGTCTTTGAGGAAGACGCCTTGGCCCTGGGAGGAGGCTTTCCTGCGTGCCACCCAGGCCAGGTTTCTCTCCCAAAATCCTGCCCCTCCAGGACTGGGCCCCCCAACCCCAGCTGCCTGAAAGAAGCTCGAGGAGTTGGGAATGCTCCAGAATTGGGGTTCTGGGTCCACGGTCCTGGAGGTAGCCCCAGAGCCCCATGTTCCTGCAGCTGGACACGAACTTCCAGCCCTGCCGAGCCCACCCCGTGGAGAGCAGCCCCTCTGCCGCTTGGAGCCAGACCACGGGACCCCGGGATCTCGGAGCCAGATCCCTGCCTACAGAGAGAGGTCCCTTCTGGTCCCCACCTCCCATGGTCTGACAAAGGGCACAGGCACCTCCTTCCCCAGGACACCTCAGCCCTCCTTCCCGCCACCCTGCTGCCAAGTTGCTTACATCTCATCACTACAAAACTAGTGAGTAACAAATAGTTCACTACAAAACAGAACTAGTAGGTAGACCAGATGACCCAGAAATTCTCCTCCCAGGATCTACCTCAGAGGATTGAAAACTCACGTCCACACAAAAGCTTATTTGCAGCACGATCCACAACAGCCAGAAGGCGGAAACAAGACAAAGCCCAACTGCAGAGGAACAGAGGGTGGTCTCTCCACAGACCATAAGAAGGAGTAACGTCCTAATTGACGTCACAACACGGCTGACCCTCGGAAACTCCGTGCGGGGTCCAAGGAGCCGGTCAGAAGTGGCCGCGGGCTGGACAATTCCGTGGATAGGAAACAGGGCGACCCACCGAGGCAGAAAGCCCGCCAGTGGTCGCCGGGGCCCAGGGGAGGAGGGAACGGGGGTGACTGCGAATGGGTACGGGGCTTCTTTTTGGGGTGATAAGCTTCTGGAGCTGGACAGTGGTGGAGGACACAACACTGCGGATGCTAAATGCCAATGAATCGCACACTTTAAAAAGGTTTGCGCATTTTACCACAATTAAATGAACCACACCTTGACACTTAAGCTAGATTTAGATGGAAAAACAACACACAAAAACACAGTAAGTGGATTGTCAAAACCATCTGGAAAGGGAGATGAGCAGAAAGAGTAAAACGCTCTGGATGTCCCTCCACATCACAGAAGCTTCTGGACCCTGCTGCTGTTGGCTGCCTGCTTTCTGCCCCTGCCCCAGGCCCCTCGCTAGGCCCACGCCAAGCCAGAGCCTCGATTCCTCGGATGCAGAGTCACTGCCCTTCCGGATGGGGTGACACCCGGGTCCCCGCACAGAGGCAGACGTGGAAGGGTTTGGAAGTCCCCCAAGGACGGATTCAGGCTCTGGGCTTGGCTAGGGGGGGAACTGGGGCCGTGGGAGCCACGGGCCACGTCGGCCAGTCCTCCCGCCCCTCAAGCCGGCCCCCGGCCCCCCGCCGCCCCCTCGGTGGGGCTTCCCGGCTGCTGCGCTCGGAGACGTGCTGGTTACCCGTCTAATGGAGAGCTCCCGCCTGCAACCGCGGTGCTGCCTCGTTGAAATGTATGAGAAACAATTAAGAGTAATTGGAATCAATTAATAGATGATTTTCTTAGGAACTGTACACAATGTGAGGTGGAATCTAATTACATTTTCCAAGTGCACACACTCTCCGGATCCGGTGACCGACTGCGAGAAAGCAGGAGCACATTCTGGAAGGAGAGTTGCCATCTAAGCGTAAAAATGAAGCTGAAGCCAGGGAGAGGCGGGGTGAGGGGCTCGGCCGAGGCCAGACAGAGAGGGGAGCCACCTGGGGCCCTGAGCAGGTGGGTCTTTGAGATGTGGGGATATCTGTGTCATGGGAACAAAAAGGCCCCGGGCCAGTGGTCCCAGAGGCCCCCGAGCCCCGCACAGAGCTGGCTGGCAGGGGTGCCGGGACGGACGGCCACAGCCTGTTATAGCCCAAGAAGGGGAGACTGCTAACGAAGGCCCAATTAGCCCTGAGCACGGCCAGAGAGCCCAGGACGGGGGACCTAGGGGTGACAGGCCCCCCCTTGCCAACCCCTCGGCCCGGGGTGCCGGGCAACGGGAGAAAAGCCGCCGTCCTCGGCCCGTTCCCACCGTGGGGACTGTCAGCGGTTCCGGTCGCCAGGATTTCGCTCGCAGCTAATTAGGGGATTTGGACAAACGCATTTTTCCACCAAGATTTGGCTTCCTTCTTAAAGAGTGGGCCTGGGAAGCCCTTCCCAGCACCCGCTCCCTGGTTTGTGTCGCCTTTTTAGTACTTGTCGGGCCTGGAAATAAGGGCCCAAAATACTTGCTCATTGGTTCATTTGTTCACTCATTCATTCCACAAACATTCTGGGGGCCCCTCTGTGTGAGGTGCCTGTGATTTGGGGGATGCTCTGATTGGCTGTGTCCCCAGAGGAAGCCACGGTGACTCGTAACCATTTGACCCTGGGAAAGACGGGGGCTGTCAGCACAGCCCGGGTGTCCCATTCAGGGTCCTGGGGAGCAGCTGCCTCGTGCCCCAGCTCTGGGTGGCCCTGTGCCATGTGCCTAGGGAAGGGGCAGCAAGGGGGTGTCCAGTTCCCCCTCCGCACCCCTCACCAGCCAAAGCCCACCCAGGTCAGGAAGGGGCAGAGGCCACGTGGGGCGGAGAAGGGGCGCCCCTGGGAGCAGGGTGGCGGCTCCGAGTGCCTTATCAGATGGAACCACCAGGGCTGCATTGAGACCTACTTCCTGTGCGCTGAAAACCAAGCTCTGGAACAAAGGGCTGGCCTCACTGCGTCACCTCCTGACCCCACGCTTCCCTGGGGTAGCAGGTCCCACTTCTGCCCCAGGGCCACAGCTGAGAGTCTCCGGGGCCCAGAGAAGAGGGGTGCCCGCTGGGCTGTGCACTTGGTACCCCACTCCTCAGCCCGTGCAACGGGGGTGTCTCCCCTCTGGCCAAATGTGGGAGTCTCAGCCACAGCCTTGGAGACCAGAAGGGGGTGTCCCCCAAATCCCAGAACCTTCCGGGTTGCTTGTTTCCTCAAATTAGACTTGTGTGCTCCCACATGGCAAAATGGTGCTGTTTCTCTGTCATGGGAGGGCAGGGGGCTCCTAGTGGAGCCGCTGGGCTCAGGCTTTGAAGCTGGGGGACAGTGGGGGACAGGGGTGTGTCTGAGGACCCAGGACGGGAATGTGGCCGTCACGAGGGAAGGTGGATGGAGACATGACAGAGCAGGCCATCGGGCAGCTCTTTAGTCAAAGGACATGGGGTGGGGGTGGGGGTGGGCGCGAGGGGAAGGGGCAGCCCATCCAGGGTGGCGCTGAGACCCCTGTCTCTGCAAGTGGCCCTTGGTCCTCAGGCTCAGGCTCCTTGGGGTGCAGGGCTAGTTAGGTCCGCACTGGCTGCTCCGGCTCTGGCCAGGGAAGGGTTAACGGCTGCCTGCCGTTGGCTCTGACAAGTCCAAGGTGAAGTGGGTGGCCAGGAGGCTCAACGGCTCCTTAACCCCTCTTGGCTGGGAATCCTGGCTGCCACTCTCCGGACAGACTCTGCCGTCACCACTTGCCGACAGGCATCAGAGGTGCTGGCAGGAGCCAACGGGCTTTCGCTCTTAAAGCGACAGCGACGCCCCAGCCACCCCCAGCTCGCCGCGCGCCTGTAGGTTTTCCCAGCTGGAGGCATCGCCCTGGCCCAGTACAGCCCCCCGAGCCTGCTGGGCGGGGTGTGGGCTAGGGCCTCCGAGGAGTCCCCCAGAGCTGGGACCCAGAGGCCAAGTATTAGTAATTGCTAGTATCAACCAGGGGGTGCTGTGGAAGGCACACGGGGGCCCTCTTTCTCTCCTTCCACTAGAACCACGCATGGTCTGCAGCTGGTGGCCCCTGGCAGCGAGGAGGATGGGGTGAGGGCTCTCCCCACTTCTGGGCTGATGGGATCTTGCAAACTGTCATCCCTGGGGTACGTCCACAGCGAGTAGGGGTCTTAGCTCTGTGTGGGGGCCACCTCCTCTGGAGCTGCGGCCCTCCCTCCCTCTGGCTTCCTGCAGGGGCTTTACCATTTTGGGGGATAATTCTAGGGTGTTTGGAGAGACGGAGAGATCACCCCCAGTTCCCACAGTGCCCCATGAGCTGGGCAGCTAAGGCCAGCCCTCCAAGCTCACAGTGCAGGGATTCTAGCTCCTTCCTTCCGGCTAGGCACCCAGACTCAGTGAAGAACACGGGGGCTGCTGGAGGGGTCGTGCCCCGAGACTTAACCCTTCCTGTGCAAAAGCCCCTGCGCAGGTGCCCAGGGCATCCCTCTCCCACCCTGGTGCCCAGCTGCTGCCCGAGTGGGTCCCCACGCCCCCTGCCTCCTGCACGGACGCCCCACGCGCAGCTGAAGCCCAGGCCAATGGCAATGCTGGGAGCAGGTGCCCACTGGGTCCAGATGGCATCCCAGGGTGGGCAAGGAGCAAGAGGAGGACTCAGAGGCGTGGGCTGCTGTGGGGGCCGCCTGAGGCCCATGGCCATGCTGGGGAGCACAGCGGGCTCCCTACCACCCTCTACGCCCACCCTGGGGCTGCTCCTGCCTCCCCATCCGAGGCGGTCCAACCAGTGGCTTTAATGGAACATGTGCCTGTGCTGGCGGGCAGCTTGGAGCCCTCAAGGGGTGAGAGCCAGCTGACAGCGGTGGGGAGAGGGGAGCCTACCCATCCCGCTTCCCATGGCTACTAGCTCGTCCTCGCTGCCCCTCAGAAATGGGGGCACAAAGGAGGAGGAGCCCCTTCAGCATCTGGGAGAAAGGGTGCGGCTGGGAAACTTCACCACACGGGAGGCTGGGTGCTCTGACCCTGCCGACATGGGTGCCCGCTCAGAGCAGGCCCGGAAGCACCCTTTACTCTCTCCTGCAGAGTCTGCACCCACAGCCAGGGATAAGCTCCAGAGTGCTCGCCTTTGTGCAGGAGGGAAACTGAGGCACAGAGGGGTCAGGCATTGCATGCAACCCCACCCAGCCACCGAGCCAGAGCTTGACGCCAGTGCCGGCTCCACCGTCCTTCCCAGCACGGACGCCCCCGACCCGGTTCTGGCCAGGATGGGGCTCATTCCAGGGTCTGACAAAACACACAGGCGCCGGACAGCAAGGTCTCTGCTGGAACCTTCCATCCTGGAGAAGAGGACAGAAGGCTGTGCTCCTGACAGCCCTGGTGACACGGGAGCTGGGTTGGCCATGAAGGGACAGGACAGAACTGCATCCTTTGAACCGTGAGGGACTGTGTGTCCTGCTTGTCCTCCTGGGAGCCCAGCTGAGGGTGGTGGGAAGGAAGCGCAGTGTGGTTGGGGGGGGCCTCGGCCACGGAAGGCCAGGTGGACATGGGGACCCTGTCACGTGGGCTGGGGGTTCTCCTGGGGGGGTTTGTGCCCCCCACCCCAGGGCTACGTGGCAATGTCTGAAGGCAGCTCTGCCTGCTACAACTTGGGGAGGGTATGGCTGGCGTTGAGCGAGGAGGCCAGTGACGCCCGCTGAGCTCCTTAAAACACACAGTCCAGCTCCTGCAGAGAAGGACCCTGTCCCCAGTGTTGGCAGTGTCGGGGTGGGGGGACCCTGACGAGGGGAGACCACCGCTGGAGGCTGAGGGCAGGGGCAGCACTGGGGGAGGCTCTCAGAGTGTCTCCCACCCGACCCGCGCCTGGCGCTGCTGTGCCAGGCAAACCCAGCTTTGGGGTCCCAAGGAGGCGTCCCAACGGCTTGTGGATGGAGGCCCTCGCCCCCCAGACTCTCCCTCTGCAGAAGCCCGAGCCCCCAGGGACACTTCTGCCCTGGCCCAGGGGTCTTGGAGGACACCTGGGGCTTCCAGCATGTCTCTGACACTGGCAAGAGGATCCAACCTCAGCTGGCCCAGGGCCGGGTTCCAGACTCTGGGCCCATCCATCTGGAAAAGGGGGAGGCCTGCAGGACCTACTTCCCAGGGTGCTGTGAGGATGGGGATGCTGGGAAGTGGGGCCCCCTGAGCCTCTCCCTGTCCCTCACTCCGGGGCAGGCCACCTCCAGGGACTCCCCACGGCCCTCCCACTGTGCACCCCCCACCCACCCCTGGGCCCTCAGCCGCCAAAGCTGGGCTCGGCTTCTTGCCCCCGACATCTGCCTGAGGCGGGGGGCACTCCGGCAAGGCCGCAGGGAGCCAACAGGCTCGGAACCAGGGATCGGATCAGCGCCAGGGCCTCATGGCGCCTTGTCGGGTAAACAGACTTCCTGCCAGAGCCCATCGTGCTTGTTGGTCCCACTTGTGTGACGGGAGCCCCGAAAGATGACCCCGTATCCAGCTGCCCCCACCCAAGTGGGCTGATCCGTCCTGAGGGCAGAGGGCAGCCCCCCGCCAGTGTCCTCTTACGCCGTCTCCCCGGGCTCAGCGGGGCCTTTCATTCAGAGAGCAGCTTTGTGTGTCACCGGCCATGAGGGATTTCCCTGGGATACTCCCCACGTCCATCAGAGGGCTCCGCAGGGTTTTGGGGAAACTACTTCAAGGCAGACTTGTCCCGGAGTCAGAAAGATAGAAGAGTAGCCGGTCCCGGGGATGGGGCTGAGCCAGGATGGAGCTGGGGGTGTCAGGGCTGCCCCATCCCTGACACGGCCCCTCCCAGGAGAGGCAGCACCCCTGTGTGTGGGGGGGGAGGGGGTTCAGCACTGAGGATTCTGGGGAGAGGTGTAAAACGTGGTCCCCAGGTATCCGGGGGTCTACCCAGACCTGCACGTCCATCCTTTCCTGGGGACAGTGGTAACTTCTCCAGCATCCTCCAGGGTCAGCCTGGGAGCTCGGCGACCTGGGCCCCAGGGTGCAGCTACTCCAGGACGAGTGCCCCCCAGGGCTGCCCACAGGGGTGTGGTGTGCTGCTCTGGCACTACCCAACAACTCGCCAAGTTTGAGAATCAAGGGGGATGGGGTTAAGAACTGTGTGTAGGTTTCAAGTGGGGGGCTCAGAGCCTGCATTTCCTGGGTGTGGGTCAGAGGGCTCATGCCAGGCTTTGGTGCTTGGTCTGGGGTCAAGTGATCAGCCAAGAGGCCAGCACCCCAGGAGGTGCCAAGGGCCCTCAGCCCGTCCTGCTGCTATGACAAGGCTGCTGGGGGCGTGTCCTTGGGGATGGAGGACCAGCAGAGTCCTTCAGCAGGGAATGAGTGGACGGAAGGATGGGTGAATGAATGCATGGTGAATTAATATAAGAATGGATGGATAAATGATGAATGGGTGTGTGGGTGAATGGATGATTGAATAGATGGATAGCTGGAAGGATGGGTGGATGAATGAATGGAAAGATGATGGATGATTGAAGGAATGAATATAAGAATGGATGGATAAATAGATGAATGGATGATGATGGATGGATAGCTAGACGGATAGATTATTGGATGGAAGGATGAATGTATGGATGGGTGGATAAATGGATGTGTGGATGTATGGATAGATGGACTGCTGAATTGATGGATGGATAGATGAATGAATAGATGAATGGTTGGATAAATGGATGTATGGGTGTATGTATGGATGGATAGATGGATGGGTGAAAGGATGGATGGATAGATGGAAGGACAGATGGATGAATGGATGGACAGATGGATAGATGGATGACAGAAGGATGGATGAATGAATTGATGAATAGATGGATAGATGTTTGGATGGATGATGAATGAATGGGTGGATGGTTAGATGGACAGATGGATGGGTGGATGGATGAATGAATAGAAGAATGTGGATTGATGATGGAAGGATGGATGAATGAATGGACAAACGGATGGACGGTTGGATGGATGAATATAAGAAAGGATGGAAAAATGAATGGGTGGATGGATGAATGAATGAATGGCTGGATAGATGGAAGCATGGATAGATGGAAGGATGGATGGAAGGATGAATGAATATAAGAATGAATGGATAAATGATGAATAGATGAATGGATGGATAGATACAAGGATGAAGGAAGAAGGATGAATGGATAAATGGATTGGTGAAAGGATGGATGAGTGAATGGAAGAACGGATGGATGAATGGATGGATGGATGGATGATGAGTGAATGGATAGATGGATAGATGGACAGACAGCTGGGTGAAAGAATGGATGAACAGATAGGAGGATGGTTGGATGAATGGAAGGATGATGGATGGATGATGGAAGGATGGATGAATGGACAGATGGATGATGGATGGATGTTTGGATGGATTATGAATGGATGGATGGATAGATGGATGGATGGAAGGATGGATGAATGAATGGACAAATGGATGGACAGATGGATGGTGTGCATGAATGGACTGATGACCTGTAAGATTTGTGTTTTGGGAATCCTGACACCAGTGGCAATGTAGAGCATGTGGGGGGATTGTTTTGGGGACTGGGGGTGGCAAGGTGATTGTGGCAGCAGGGCAGGTGTGGAGGTGATGGCCAAGATGGCCCCAGTAAGGAGGAGAGGGAGTGGATGGGGGAGGGGAGCCCACAAAGCAAGTCCCCTCACACTGTTCTGCCTCAGGCTGTCCCTTCCCTGGCCATCCACAGATCCCCAGGCCCCACTGTGGGAGACCTGCTCTGTACCCTGCTTTGTTGAAAGGCTGGGGGTGGCGGCCAGGGATCCCTACATCTATGAGGCTCTGCCCACCCCACAGTGTCAATACCAGGTCTGGCTTCTCTGAGGGTGGTAGGTGGGGGTCCAGGAGCAGCTGACCCCCTGCCCACAGCCAGCCCCAATTTGGGCCCATCCCAAGACAGGTGGAGGACAGTGCCCACCCTTGGCCCCAGCGAGCTGCTCCTCTGCTCCTGATAGGTCCTGACCCCCAGGCCGGCTTCCTGGGGCCCCCTGCACTCAGCCTGCCCTCCATGGGCTGCCCTCTGACGTGGAACGGGCAGTGTGGGCAGGGACCGTCAGAAGCTCATTGAGCTGAAAAGACCTCTTGGACATCACCGCATAAGCCATTGCATTGTGACGTGCCACGGCAGGTGCTGCAAAGACGCCAAGGAAATGCCCTTTTGTCATGAGGTTCTGGGCTATGGGGTTTGCTGCTCTCACTGCTGGAGGTTAAGTGTGCTCGGACCGCTGGGGGGTGGCTCCCAGGATGCCCACACCCCGCAAGGTACTTCTCTTGGCTCCCGGGCAGGGAACTGGGGACCTCCAGCCTTTGGTTCCGGGGCATCCCCTGGTGGCCGGGATGCCCCCTGGACTGCACGGACCACATTCTCCCTCAGTTTATGGGCATCTCCCCAACCTCCCCGGACACCTTGTCTCGGGGCCCCCTCTGGAGAGCGGGAAGCAGACACTTTTCCAGGGAGGGGTGGCTTGTACCATCCTCCTGCTCCCCGGAGAACCTGCCTGCGCCACTCTGGGCCACGTCTGTGACGTGGAAGTCAAGCCTCGGACCGTGTCCCCTTCGCCATGTGCAGGCCATGCATGCCGATTATGTTCCGGGTCATTCTGAGTCCAGGGGGGAGACCTCCTAGTGCAGGATGGTGCAGACCCTTCCCAGGTCCTCCTGGAGCTGGGGGGTGAGGTGGGGGGCAGCCTCAGGGTTCCCGACTGCACGTTTATCTCAACAATACCAGCTCTGAGGGACGCAGCCTGAGACCTCACAGAGCCCCAGACTGGAAAAGCCACCTATGACAGGTGATTTTCCCACAAAAAGGGCACAGAACTGCATGGGAGCCACAAAACGTGGCCCACACCGCCGCGCCTTCCAGACAAAGGTCCGGCCAGCCTCGTGACAGACAGACAGACCTGAGCCTCAGCACGACGGACGCAGGGAGAGCTGGGCTCCGCTCACTTTCCACACAAGGTCTCTGGATCCAGCACCCGGGCCGGGTCAGCACCCAGCACACTCCTAATCCTCAGCACCTTCCGGAACATGCCAGAAGGCTCAGGATGGACAAACGTTGGGAGTCCCAGGTGGGACCCGACTCAGCCAGAAAGAAGGAAGTCGGGACTGCAGAACCCTGGCTTCTTCAAACAAGACGCGCTGCCCCTCACTTCTCCCAGCCCCGAATAGCTGCAGGGAGTGGGCAGAGAGGGCGTCCGCGGGGGAGAGGGTGGGTGGACAGGGGTGCGGTTCCCAGGCCACGTGAAGGTGCTCCCCAGATCCCCAGTGCGGGGGTCCCTGCCTGCACTGTGCAGGGTCCCCAGGTCCAGGGAGCACCCGGGTGAGCAGAGGAGCCCCGAACCCGACAAAGCAGCAGCGCCTGCTCCCTGGGGCCCCAGGCGGTGGGGGTGGGGCGGGGCGGGGGTCCTCCCAGAGGCTGCGGCAGGAGCCAAGGGGGCGGCCAGAGTGCGCGGCGGTTTGTAAATTCTGTTTTTACGAGGAGAGCGAGATTTATAGGCTCTTGAGGGGAAGAAAATGTTGTAACTTGAGTCAATCAACAGACCGTTTATTCCTGGCTGTTTCCTCTCATCTCCGAGCTCCGGAGACGGCTCCCAGCGCTGGGGCTGCGAGGAAAACCACGGCCACCCACACTCACACCCGCGTGCTCACACCCACACAGGGGCTCACACACGTGTGCACGCACCCCTCACCCAGCTGCACGCTCACACCCACGCCCTCGCACACCCACCCTCAGCCCCCAGCATGCCCAGGTCTGCCTCGGCCGCAGCCATCCGGGGGGAAGTGCCCCCCTTTACTTTGTGAAAACCCAAGGGCCCCGCACAAGCACAAACGGCCCAGGACGGCAAACCACAGGGTCTGGCCTTTGACCTTCGGGAGCTGTGGCCAAGTGCACCCAGAGGGGCGAGGATGGGGCGTCTCCTTCTGGGGTGCCTCGCCACAGCTGGGGGTGTGGAGGACATTCCCGCAAGTTCCCCCCAAACTGCGCTTCCTCCCCGAGGCCTGGCTGCAGGTGTCCTTGGGAGAAGGCTGGGCGCGTGGGGCCTCTGAGTCACCTGGGCTTGGGGACAAGACTTTGAGGGGTTTGCTAGAGATAAAAGGACTCAGCCACCAGGGCTCTTGCATGGTGACGGAGCACGGATTCAGCAGGAAGCTGCAGGGGGCCAGGCCATCAATCTCTCCCTCGCCCCTTCTCAGAGCAGGGGGGGCAGAAGCAGACTCTGTGCCTGATAATCCCGGCAGCCTCCGTGGTCTCAGAAAGAGGGTGTGTGGTCTCTGCCATGCCCTCCATGGGGGCCCGTTTCCCGCTGACCTCGGGCTCCGGAGTCGGCCCTGCCACAGCCCCAGCACCCCACCTGCCTCCAGGCAGACCACGCGAGGCTGAGGCTTCACGCTCAAACCCCAGGACCCAAGGGCTGGGTCCTTCGGAGGCAGCCGTTTCCTTTCCTGTCTTGGCCCCATGATGGTTTTTCTATTTGGCACGTTTGCCTGGAATATTATGGGCTGCAGTACAATGACACAACAGCAGAGGGCGCAGATGCACACTTTGTGGGCTGCACATCCAGGAAAAAGGAAGTAGGTCTCTCAAGAGGTCGTACCTGGTGGGTGTGGCAGCAAGTCCCAAGCAGCCTCTTCTAGGGAGTGGCTTTGCCGCTCTGTCCGTTCATAGTCCCCAGCCACATGGGGGTGATGGGTACCCACCTAGTTTACCACACTTGTCCTGGCTTGTCTTCTGCAGGTGTGGGTGGAAGCTGCCAAAGCTCTGTGGAGAAGCCGGCTAAAGCCCAGGAGAAGCCCGCACATCCCGGGGCAATGGTGTCTCAAGCCCTGGGGGTGGAGCTGGGGGCACAGAGGAAAGAGCCTTGGCCTGAGCCTCAGTGCAGCCCCTGACTCGGGAAATCATAAGACCCCTGGGCCTCAGCTTCCCTAGCTGGGCAGTGGGGTGTTAGAGGAGCACGCTGAGACCTTCCCCTCCCAGTCCCTCCCTGAGAGAGCTTCTCCCCTACCCTGCACCCGGAGTCTCCCCCAGGCCCTCGGGGGACCAGGAGGCTTGTTGCAGCCCCCGCCCCAAATGCTGACCCACCCAAGCCAGAAAAGCCGGGACTTGTTGGATGACCCTATAGCCCTTGCAGTGCTGAGATGTGGTGACAGCTCCCAGCCACTTCCTCGATCTATGGAGGGTGGAGGAAGATTCCAGACTCTGGATCCGACCAAGCCGCATATCAGAGCCCCTCCAGGTTGCCCCCCTGCTCCCCCATTCCTGCAGAGCCCTTTGGGGCCTGCTACACCTGGAGCCTCGGCAGCCCCCGTCTGCCAGGTGTCATCCGAGAAGGGCTTCTGCTCCTGGGTTCTGGAATGACAGTCTCCTCCGGACTCAGCAACAGCTGCTGACGGACGGTTCAAGCAGGACTCACTGGGTGGGGTTCCTGGGTGTCCCCCCGGCCGGCACCTTGGGTTTGTAGCCACTTACTGCAGTCTCTATGCAGGTGAATTAACTGCAGCACTCAGGGCCCGTTTTCAGCCCCAGCCGCGTTTTCCCGGCGGAAAGTGGGTAGAAGGCCGGCAGCAAGCTCCGCTCCCTCGGCGTTTTCATTCCTTTTTATTGTTACAAATCTTTCAATAAGTGGGGAAAAACCTTCCATTGCCTTTTGGCATGCCTTAACCACCCGGACGATGGTTAGTATTTATAAATTTACTTTTATTACTTGCAATTTGGAAATGTGGTTGCTGAGATTCCCTGCGCTATGGGGAGTTCAAAGGCCACCAGGCGTTTCCTGCCAAGGACAGCGGACGGAATCCCAACTGGGGGGAAAAAAGTGTGAGTGTGTGTGAGTGTGTGAGAAATGAATCCAGCCTTCTTTTTCCACATTTCCTGGTTTTAAATTTTGGGAGAATAAGGAAAAGGAGGACATGGAAAAAAGTGAATTTGAACCACATAATGATTTTCTTGGAAAAAAAACAACAACAAAACTTGAGAATAGGAGCAAATTTGTGAAAGCCGGAGGCAAACGACCCCGGTGAGGGGCAGAAAGGGGCTCGGAGGAGGTTCTTGGTGCAGTTATTAAAAGTCCTCAACGTGTCTTCCCTAGTAATTGAATTTCACCACATAATTTAAGAAAAGCCACACACACAATAACTTGTAGTAAAAAAAGGGGGTATAATTTTCTTCAATCAACTCCAGCTCACACCGCAATTACCCCGAACCCTCCAAGAGCCTCGCTGAGACGCTTGGGGCCGGCCGGGGCTCGCCGTGGGTGGCAGCTTTCAAGTGCCCCTGAAACCCTGCTTTATTGTAAGGTTTCCAATTAGGGCCAGCAGTAATGAGCAAATTTGATAATTCGATCTCAAATTAGTTAACGTAATGTGCCAGCAACCGCTAACTAGTGCGTTACAAAGAGGAAAATGTATCTTTTTGGAGTTGGATACCAAGTGAACCAGCCTGCCATTTTGCTTTTGGAAATTCTTTTGGTTCTTTGTAAAAAATGTGCATCCTTCCAGGCGGGGGGGCGCAGGGCCCTGGCCTGCCCTCAGTGGGCTTCGGGAGAGGCGGACCCGCCCTCCACCGCCGTCTGGCTGCAGGGAATTGGGCCGGCTGGGAAGCGGGAGCTGCTGGGCATTGCCACCTGGAGACCCCCATGACCCTGATGCCCGTGTCCGGCTTTGTCAGGGAGGAACAGCAGGACGCACGGAGAGCGCGGGCACCGTTGGCCCCTCCTCGGCCCCCGCAGGGTAAGAGGTGAGGGCCTGGTGGGGAGGGGCCGCGGACTGATTTCAGCCTTGTCGCTTCTCCCGGGTAAGGGCCACACCCCCGCGGAACCCAGTTCATGTCAAAGGAGCAGGTCGCCCAGACAGGCTGCGAGGGGCGGTCCCCACACCGGCCACCCTGTAACATGGCCCCCAGGGACACCGCACCCTCCCGTTCCCGCCCAGTGCTTGGTGTACACTGTTGGAGTTTAATAAGTGCCCTTCATTCCTGGAAGGCGGATGGCTGTGCGGTTGAGAACTGAGGGTTGGAAAGAGCCTAAGGCCCGTGGAAGGGTTTCAGCGGAGGGGGCTCTGGGCGAGATGCAGCCCCCTGCAGAAGGTGGGGGCCCTCAGCTGCGGCACCCCCTCCCCACGCCACCGCCAGCGTGGGGCGGCCCAGCCGGGAGGGGAGAGCTGGACCCGGGGCCTGTGGAGAGCTCCGAGTGTGGCCCTGAACTTGCCCCTTTAATCAGTGCCGAGAGTCCCCGGCCCCCGCCCGCCCCGGGACAGGAGACCCCTGAGGAAGACGGGGATGAGGGAACAGAAGCGGCTCTTATCTGGGTGGCCCCGGCCCGGCCGCTGAAAGCCAAGGTTTGTTCTCCCATCTGATGGATGAAAGGAATGTGGAAGCCTGATCCTGTCCCCCGAGGTGTCATCCGAACCGGCAGGCACCTCCCGTGCCCCTGGCGGGCAGGGGCCGCAGCGTCGCCTCCGGCCCACCCGCGACCCTCGCCCGCAGCCCGACTCCCCTCAGTACCCCCCGGGCCGGGGCATCGGGGAGCAGAAGATGATTAGAAATAAATTCGCCGGGGAAGCTCTAAATTGGAGGCTTTGAAGCCGCCCGGGCAGATCGGCTTTCCGCGGAGGGGGGCGGGTGTCTTGTCAGCCTCCCCGGGAAGTCAGAGCACAGAAAGGCAGGAGCTGAGCCCCGAGGGCGGGCGGCGTGGGCCGAGGCTCCCTGGCTCATTAAAGGGACAACAAAGAACAACAACTTGTTAAGTGTTTCCTCTTCCCAAGAACAAAGAGAACGCCCCGGGTCTGAAGGGCCCTCCCCTTCTGACTGTACCCTGTCCCCGTTTTCTCCCGGGCTCCCCTCTCACTCCCCACATAAGGATTCAGGGACCGTGCGCCCCCTGGGGAACCCCTCCAGGCCAAAGTGTGGCCCTGTCCCCGCAGCTCCAGGCCCTGCCAAGTGGCTGCGGCAGATGGGGTCATTTGGGTCATTTGGTCATTGGGTCATTTGGGGTGCCGTGGACTGCCCTGCCGACTCCCAAACAGCCAGTGGCCGAGGATGTGGGAGCAGGGCTGGGGGTGGGGTGCGGCGCCAGGGGCTACCCTGCCCCCCATGGCCGTGCCCTTGGCCCCCCACCTCCGCCGGCTCCTCACCCTCGGGCTGCACAGACCTCGGGCCACTCCTGTTGTAATGCATCCGAGTGGGTGGCGGCCGGAACCCCACTTCTGGCCCCATCTGCTGGCCAGACCCGTGGCAGGTCAGGGCCACCCGCCCTCCCGGCTGGTAATTGAGAGACGCGGAGCCGCTGAGCCCGAACCGGAGATCAAAGCGCCCCGGAGGGACTGGGGGCGGCACTCAGGGAACACACTGGCTTCGGGGGCTCAGGCGGCGGCGGCGGGGGCAGCTCAAAACCCCCCACTGTCCTCCACTGATGGAAAGGAGGGAGAGAAGGGTGAGCCGGGGCTTGGCAGACTAAGGGTGCCCTGAGGATGAGTGGGATCACGGTGCTGTTTGTGGGGGAAGCTTCCAGAAGCCCTCCTGGTCCTGGCCCTGGCTTTCCTGGACCGCAGGCTCTCTTTGAGGAGCCCCTCACATGCTCGCCAACCCTCCAGCAGCCCCCTAGGGAGAGACAGCCTCTCTCTCCCTGCTTCTGTCTTCCCCTCCCTCTCTTCCTCTCCCCCACTTCTCTATCGTTTCTTCTCCCCCTTTCTCTCCTCTCTCTCTTGTTTTTCTCTCCCTCCCTCTCCGTCTCTTTCCCCTACTTCTCTCTCTCCCTCTTTTCCCTCCTCCACTTCTCTTTCTTCTCTCTTCTCCTTTCTCTCCTCCCTGTCGTTTTTCTTTCCCTCCTTTCCCCCTCTCTCTTTCTCCCACTCCGCTCTCTCTCCCTTTTCCTCTCCTCCACTTCTCCCCCCACCCCACCCCCAGGGTCATCTTGGGCGCGACAAGTTTGCGCAGAGGCAGGAGAGAGCGGCTCGGCTCCCATCTGCGCTCTCCAAGCCCTTTCCTCTCCCACCGGATTGGGCAACCTCGTCATCCTCTCCAGAACTTTCGGGCCAGCCCACGGCACAGGATTTCCTAGCTCAGACTGAAGCGACGGTGGCATGGATCTGTGTCATGACCCCGGCCCGCAGTGGGGAGGGGTTCCCGGGGCTCCGAGATCAGGGTCAGTGACTGGATCCCTGGGGTCTGGCCCTTGGTCACTCCATTCGTTGCACTTAATATTCAAATAGACGGCACTGGGCCCAACCCACCCATGAGCAGCTGGCCATAAATCGCGAGGGGAGTGCTAACAGGGCTCACATTTACTCCCCTTAATGCTTCCTGTTGCTGGAGGCTGGGCCGGCTCCAGACGCAGCAGAACAGGCTTCCCGCTGGAGCGGGGCCTCGGCCGCCGTCCAGGCCCAACTGGCAGCTGAAACCTTCACACGTTCGCAGGCCGCAGCCCGAGGGAGCCCGCGGGTTTCCCTGGGCCAGCAGAACGCAGAAGCCCCCAGGAAGGGCTCCACCGAGGTGGGGCAGGCACGGTGAGGCCCACACAGCCCCCCGACGCAGGGGCCAGGGGCTTCGCGGCCGAGCCCCTGACCCCTTCGGCGGAGCAGGCCCCAAGCGGCCTCTGACTATTTCTAATTTTGGAAAGAATTTTCCGTTCACATTCTCTTTCCTCTTTCCACTTGGTTTCTCTCACCTGGACTCCGTCTGGCTGGGGCGGGGGCAGCAGAAGCCGCAGGGACCCCGCGTGGCCATCGGTTAAAAGCATTCTCCTGGCTTCCCGAGCCTGCCTGGAGCCGCTTAAAGCTGCACGAGCTCTCGGCTCTCTTGCCTCACAAGGTTTCTGGTAAACTCAGCTCACAATTCGGGAGGCTGAGTTCTCATTTCTGACTCACGGCTCCGGCGATGACTAATCATTTTGGGGAACGGTGGCTCCAGCTCGGGAGATGGCAGAGGCTGGAGCAGCGGAGACAACGCCTGTGCCCTGGACAGGCAGCCGCCACGCTGCTTTGCAGGAACTGCTGTCCCTTTGTGTCCACCCCTCAGAGGCGGCCAAACCACATCCCTCCACGGAGGACCCACCCAGGGGGCACTCGCGGCAGCGCAGCAGATGGACAGATGTCAGCAGGTTCGTTTTAGACATGCCACATGGACCGTGGCCACCAATGCCCAGGACACATCTCCACGCGGGACGTGGCCCCTTCGAGAGCCATTAGCCGACAAACGCGTGCACCGCTCTTAAAGACGTGTGCCCCGGGTCCCTGCGGTGTGCAAGCAGTGCCTACACGTGCACGTGTGTGTTTAAAAGCCTTTCTCCCTGCATGTTAGGATCACATGTGTTCGAAATCCAGGCACACTTTTCAGAAGTTATTTCTGGAAAAATGTTGAATCTCATAATGGCAATAAAAGGAAAATACCGTCCCAGCCAAAATAAATGTCTATTTGGAACATGCTTTAAAAGCATCGGAATATTTGTGTCAGGTTTGAATTCCAGCCTTTGGAGCACAGCGGCTTGGCTGCCGGTGGGTTTGTGGAGAAGGACCGAAGGTCCGTCTCTGAGCCCCTCTCTGCCTTCATCCCTTGAAGCCTCTGACCTCTGGCCTGGGGGTCCTCAGAGCTCCCCCTGAGGAAGGAATGGCCTTGGGGGCCCCAGCAAGGCTGGCGAGACACTGCACAGTCCCAGAGCAGGCGAGGGTAGGCGAGCGGTCAGCTCCCAGGGGGCCAGGACAAGCAGCCTCCTGCCCACGGGGTCTAAGGGTCTCACACCCCATTATTTGCCCAATATGGACCCCCTGGTAGTGGCTCTCTCGGGTCTGCTCGGATTCTTAGAAAGCTTCTGGGCGGCAGGCGGGATGGGACGGGGTCATGATGGGGTGACGACCGAACGAGGACACGTCGTGGGGTGCCTGGCAGTGACCTCAGCACTGCTGGAGTCTACATCATTTCTCTCTTTCCTGCTGCAGCCCTGGAGTTCCCTTGGACTTTCCCACTGGCTCTGGAAAAGGCTCCAGAAGGTTCTGGAAGGTTCCCCCCAGAGCCATGAGCTGTGGGTGATGGTCTCAGGGAAGAGGGGAGGGGGCAGGTTTCCGGGCAATTTGTGGAAGAAATAAAACTCCATCCTAAAAATTCCTCTTTCTCTCTCTAGGACTTGGCTCCTGTTTGTTTACAAACGCAGAAGTGAAGGAGCGAATCTAGACACACAAAGCCTGCTTTGGGGACTAAGGAAGGAGGTACAGAGCATGCGGACGCTGGTGCAGGGGGCTGGTTCTCCCTCAGGAAGGGGGGCCTGGCTCCCCATAGGCCACGGTGTCAGCCCCTGGGGGGCCGCCCCCTGCACCTTTCTCAACTACGTGGCATCACCTCCTAAGCCAGGGGGTCTCAGGCTAAACCGAGGACCGTCTGCTCCTGCCGCCACCACCAACCCATGGTGATGCTTACACACACACACATTCACACATGGGCACACCTGCGTACATACGTGCATGTGCACACATGCACACACATGCACAAACCCACAAAACAGACCTGCATCATGTCCATGTGTATAAATACATTCATGCCTGCACACAACTGTACACACACCTGCACACACACAGGGCACACACTTACATGCACACACTTGCACGTTCACACACTCACACACGCACGCATTCATACATGTGCATACCTTGCACACACCTGCACACACACAGGCACGTGTACACACACAGGGACACTCCTCCCCGAGGCTGGGTTGCAGGGCAGGCTCTTACCTGTGCTATTCTGTAGGGGCCAAAACAATGAAAGCACAAGAGAAAGTGGGGGACGGGGAGGGAAGCCGTGGCTGTGATGAGATGGGGTGATAGCCAGGACCCCTGGGTAACAAGGGCCTGTGGAGGAGGTGCAGCCCTGGGAACTGGGGAGCAGGTAAAGCAAACAGTTCATGCCCAGCCCAGGATGGGGCTCCTGGCCAGATCATCTCCCTGGGGGAACCCGGGGTGCTCAGGCCCTGGTGACCTGACCTCAGCCCGGAGTTGGGCTTGGAGGGGACCCTCGGCAGCTCAGAGGTCCCCTTGGAACGGTGATGCCAGAAATGGGGGACAGAGCTTGGGAGAGGAGGTGCGGGTACTGCTCCCCGCCAGGGTGATGGTGCTCAAGCAGGTGCCTTTTGCACCTTACATGGAGAGGAGGGGCCTTCCCAGGCCTGAGGTCCGTGGGGAAGGGTCTTAACCCCGAAGGCTGAGGGCCAGCGGAAAGCTCAACTCACTGCATCTGCTTCAGGTTCAGGAGAAGCTACACCTACTCAGGACTTCTGCCCCCTGTGTTATCTCAGCCACCAAGCACCGGGGACCCCCAGCAGGCCCCACATGTCATCTCACATGGCATGGACCCCACATGTCATCTCACACGGTCATGGACCCATGTGTCATCTCACACGGCGTGGACCCCACGTGTCATGTCACACGGCATGGACCCCACATGTCATCTCACACGGTCATGGACCCACGTGTCATCTCACAGAGTCATGGACCCCACATGTCATCTCACACGGCATGGACCCCACGTGTCATCTCACAGAGTCATGGACCCCACATGTCATCTCACAGAGTCATGGACCCCACATGTCATCTCACAGAGGCATGGACCCCACATGTCATCTCACACGGCATGGACCCCACATGTCATCTCACATCGTCATGGACCTCATGTGTCATCTCACACAGGTTGTGGATCCCACTGGAACCCAAATGTCATGTCTCCACAATTACAGAATTTTGAATTACGCCCACTACTTAGGGACAAGTGCACTGTGGGAGCAATGGCACATCTGTTTCCAAATCACAGGGTTAAATTATCAACAAACCCCACCAGGTGTCTCAAGGACAGTTCCTTGTGCCTCATGGCAGTCGGGTCACACTGGGGACAAGGGCGAGGACTTGCAGCGCCCTTTGGGGGCAACAGTTTTAGTTTTCTCCATCATTATGACCGAATCTGAAATGTCAAAATGGCACGCAGATTTATCTGAAACCAGAATACTGCATGTTCTGAGGATCAACCATCATAAACCTGGGAGCCTGTCAAAAACGCAAGCG
The DNA here is from genome assembly GCA_004027775.1 of Bradypus variegatus. NCBI lineage: Eukaryota > Metazoa > Chordata > Mammalia > Pilosa > Bradypodidae > Bradypus > Bradypus variegatus. The sequence continues at coordinate 114,097 of PVKY010000006.1, read as the reverse complement.
GGGCAGTTCAGCATTAGGGAGCACATGGAGAAACGGGGAGCACATGGAAAATCAGGGGGCCTCGAAGGTGACATGGGGCAGCTGCCATGGGAGATGGTTACACTTGGGGTCACCGTATGGCCCAGCAACACCCTCCTGGGTGTATGTCCAGGAGAAGTGAAAACATAACTTCCACAGAGAAGCTTGTTTCTTGTCCAAGCAGCATTATGTGTAATAGCCAAGAAGTGGGAACAACCCAAATGTCCATGGGCTGGTGAACGGATCGACAAGGTGTGGTCTCTGTGTAACGGAAGAGCACTCAGCCACGGAAAGAAACAGAGCTCGGACACAGGCTGCAGCACGGGCCCTGCACTGCCTGATTCCACTCACAGGAAATATCCAGAACAGGAAATCCACGGCGTCGGGGCTGCGGGAGGGAGGAGGGGGTGACAGCAAAAGGGGTTGGGGTTTCTTCTTGGGGTAGCAAAGAGAGTCTAAAATTAATTGTGGCGATGGTTACACAACCCTGTGAAAATACAAAACACTACTGAATCGTACATTTTAATTGGGTGAATTGTTTGACATGAGGATCATATTTCAATAAAGCTATTAGCATAGTACAAACACTCTCAGCAATCATAGTTTTCTGCAGAAAACTTGAAGGTTCTCTCAAATCCTAAACACATCTGCAGGAAGAGCTGAGTAGCAGATTTTCACAGATGCCATCTCTCCTAGAAGGTGTGTCGCCTGGGGGTTGGGTCCGGGTATAAACGAAATTCGGCCTCCAGAACCCACGTATGCCCATGTCCTTCCGGACCACCAGGTTTTCCAGGAGTGAAAGAATTCGTCCCTCTCAACCCCTCAGCTCTTCCATATGGAAAATTCCTGAAACACCTGCTGTGTTTCTGGACCCAAATATGAAAAGCATTTTTAAGTGGCCATCAATATAAATTTTGACTGTTTTCTGGGATGGTCCCAACCTACAGAGTCCCCACCCAACACCCCTCGGCCTGTAGGCTCACCTTACATGACCGTTTCTCGGCTGTCCTCACTGCAAGGGGGTGGCTGCCCCTCGCTGCAGCCAGCTGACCGTGGCCACCGGGCACCCAGCGTGAGGACTCTGCTGGGCTCGGAGAGAAACTGGGCCTGAGCGGGTCCTGCCCGTGCCACTCCATCCCGCCACTCTGGGCTGGGTGCTGCTTCCGCAGGCCCCACTTGTCTCCTGCGTGTCCTCTGCACCCAGCACGTGACCTTGTGGACGCCTGGCATGGATGCCCCAGAGCACAGCTCGGTGCCCAGAGCCAGGAGGGGATGGCCATGCACTGAGCCCATGAATGGGTGAGTCAACAGCTGTCAACGCCCAACTCAGGCCCTGCGGCGACCAGGAGGCCCGTCCTTCCGGGATCCCAGCTCCACTCCTGTCCCGGTGCCGGCTCGGACCAGCGCCCAGTGGGCTTCGGGACGCATTGTGTCCCTGTTTGCCAAGGAGCGGCCGGGACATTGGAGCCAGTTGGGACTGTGGCTTTGTACAGGGTGGGTGATAACCATCTGATAACAAATGGGGGGCCGGGCTCTCTGGCGGGCCACCTGGGGGTCTTCTGGGGAGTGGGAGTGGAGGGTGGCAAGCCTTCCGATTTGCCGGGGGCTGTCGCTGTCCCCAGCCGAGTCTCAGTGAAACGCCCCTTGCAGTGAACTGAATCCGGCTGCACGCAGGGCCCCCAAGATGGTTTCCCTGGAAAGTACAAAGCAAACCTACAGCCTGCTCCAGGGACCTCTTAAAATTACAGAATCCAAAAATTTGTCCCTAAGTCACCAATCCTCAACCGCAAAAGCACTTGCTCATTTTTCATCTGTTCACTCCTTCCGCAAAGAGTCACTGAAGCCCCTGACACATAATGGATGTGTGGGCTCCGAGGGGCGGGGGCCGCCTTGTCCTCGGGGGCCTCACTTGGCAGAAGGGGGTTGGTTGAAGACAAGAAAAAGGCGATTGCAATTCCGGCTTATGATAAGTGCAGAAGGCAAACAGATAACGCCCGTAAGTTGGGTTTCTGTGCTCTTGGGTTCAAAGTCCTTGTCTGCAGCGGGCATTTTGACCAAGGCCCAGGCGGAAGGAATGACGAGTGAGGGCTGAGATTCCAGATTTTGGAAAGATGCCTTGAGCTGCCTGTGTCCGGCTCCCGCTCTACGGATGAGTGAAATTATTTCATGCATAAATGAGAGTGGGGCTCAGGATAGAAATAACAAATAATAACAAAATAGAAACTAGAGGAAATGCTGATTACCTTGCTAGAGTCAGGCCTGCGGCAGCCAACCCCATGCAATAATCAATTTCCTGAGTGCAAAATGCACCGCAATTATGCAATGATTCCGCACGCACTGCGGAATCACTGGAGGAGGAAACACGTTCAAAAGAACTGGAAAAGGATGGTCAGATCAGAACTGTGAATGGCCACAATCGAGTATTTCCCCAGGGGGCGGGAGGGGGCTGGAGAGTGCCCGAAGGGGAGGGGACGGGGGTCCACAGCAGGAGCTTCCAGAAGGGAAGGACCGCAAGCAGCCCTGTCCCTGTGCGTGGGGCCTGCCACGCAGAATGGTCTCTTGTGCCCTTGCTACAGGACGGCTGCTAACAGGGGCCTTGAGCCCACCCGGGCATCTGTAAGCTCACCGAGGCTGGCTCCCACTGACGCTGGCTCCCACCGAGGCCCCTCCAGCCCAGGATGCCGGCACGATTTGGACGAGTGGCAGGAATGTTGGAGACCCAGGGACAGGATCGGAGCAGAGCCTTGGAGCCGGGGTTTGAAGGTGTCCTCTGCTCTCCGGGAAACCGAGGTGTTCACGATGGGGGCGGAGCCACTGTAGCCCCCCACCCCCTTCTCCCCCAGCCTCTGTAAATGCTCCACCCACTGGTTTCTCTGGCTTGGGCAGCGAGGGCAGACCCCATGTCCACGGCTCCCTGTGGGGTTGGGGGGTCAGGCCCCTGTCACCCCAGTCCACACTACACAGGGCCCAGCTCACCGCCGCCCTCGGGAGGGACAGGAGTTTCCCCACTTAGGAGACTGTTTGCTCTCATCGTGCCTGAGCAAGTGGTGTCTTCAGCCTACAGAGCTTCAGAAGAATTTGCAGAAAAAAGAGCCCAGTGCCCAGAAAGCCTGTCACGGAGCATCCCCCAGACTAAACAAAGCTGCTGTGGGCGACTGCGGCCTGCGGGCCTCGGAAGTCGGGGCGCGGTGTGGGTCCCAGGCCGTGGGCCGCAGGGGACGTCCAGCCCCCAGGGGACTGGGAAAGGCCCTTTGTTCCTCCCGCCCTCGTGCAGGCAGCCTTGGGTGAGTCAGGCTTCACACCTGCACCGGAGCTCCCATGGTGCCCCCCACCCCCGCCATGGCACCGATGCCACCGGCAAGGGTGGCAGGGAGGGCTGGGGCTCAGCCAGGGACCCCACCCGAGGTGAGTGTTGCATCGGGGCCAATGGTGAGCAGCCAAAGGGGATGCTCTCAGCCCTTCCTCGTTATCCTCAGGCCAGCCTCTTCCCTGTGTGAGGAGGGGAAACTGAGGCCGAGAAAGGGTAAGCCCATGGCCCAGGTATCTTGCCCACTGTCTGACGTCTTTCTGGTTAATGTGTTGCGACTGGCCATGCCTGCAGTTTGCACCCCATCCTGGAGATTGGGGTACAGCAGGCCTCCCATTGGCAACCACGTTGATTCAAAGACCTGCCCCAGGGCTGCAGGAGGGGGGCGGCCGGAGCCGGGGTCCCTGAGAAGACGGCTTTTAAGGCCCATCGACATCCTAGGTGGGAAAGCACCAGGCCATGGGGCTGGGGGCTGTGATGGGCATCCTGAGCACACCGGCCTCCCCTGGGGTCTCCCACAGTGGGATGACGCCCCGACAACAAAGGTCACCCTACACGATGGACCCCCCGATCTGGCTCTGCTCTGGCCGCTCCTGCATTGGTGATTTTTAGCACAGGCAGCACGTTTTGGGTTTGTGGGGAGCATCCCTGCGTTTATCTTTTAACAGAGAAGAGAAGAACCATGCTGTTGGCCCTGCTGGCGATCGGGACCCCGGTCTCGTTTCTGTCTGACCCTGTCCGATGCCTTGTTTCTGACTCTCCTGGGCTCCTTCCTGGGGAAGGGCCATGCAGCCACTTTTTTAGTTAAAAACCAAATACAGCCCAGCAAGGCAAGTCCCCTTGGCCACAGCCAGCCTGGCCAGGCAGGGGTGGGGTACCCCAGGCTCCTTTGGGGTCGTGGGCTGCAGGGCTCTGGCCTGGGCACTCTGCGCCGAGGGAGGAGGGAGAGAAGACGTGGGGCCCTGGAGCAGGCATCAGAGCTGAGGACGGAGCCAGAACAAGCTGGGAGGGAACCCCCGGGTTGGGGGCAGGAGCCTCTGGAAGTGCAAAAGGCTGTCAGAGGGAGAGGCTGGGGGATGGAAGAGCCTGCCCCTGCCCCTGACCCCTGGGTATCGGCTGAGCCGGGGGTGTGGCAGTCCCTGTGTCCTCCTCATCCCCCACCCCCAGGGCCCGGAAGATAGAGGACAGAGCACAGATGGGAGTTGGAGAGAAGGCTCCAGCCTGCTCAGGAGGTCCCTGGCACGGGGACGAGGTCTCGGGGAGCAGCCCTGGGGCCCACAGCCCTCCCTGCCCCTCAGTGCCCTGGGCCAGGCTAACCCCGAAAGGAAGCTCCACCCACCCAGCAACATCTCACCCACTGACCCTGTAGGAGGTCTCAGGCCAGGCTCTGCCTGGACAGTGTCACATCACCTCCTGCTGGGCTCAGGGGTCCCCAGGGACACAGGAGGGGGGTACCCGGGATGGCTGGGAAAGGGTCCAGAGGAGGACACTGTGGAGAAACCAGAAATTCAAATCCTACTAACCTCACACACACACATGCACACATCTGCACAGACATGCACACACACTGCACATGCTCACATGTGTACACACATATGTACACACACATGCACACACCACAGACATGCACATATGCACACGCACTGCACATGCTCACACATGCACGTGCTTGCACATCCACATTAACACAGAGACATGCACATATGCATACACGGTGAACATGTGTACACACACATGCACCCACATGCACACACATGCGTGCACACCCACAGGCTTTTTAAGCTCCTCCCTGCAGCCCTGCTCTGGGCAGTGCCCGCCAACACCCCGATACAGAAGCCTGCCCGTGGGGTGAGACGCACCGTTGCGTTTTCTGCTTAAAGGGGCGTCTTTACCCAGGAGCTGGTGAGAGCCCCTAGCCGGGGCGATGCCGCCGCAGCACCCCAGGCTCCCAGCGGCCACCGAGCATCCTGCACAAACAGCCGCGCAGGATTCTTCCATAAATCCCATTCAACAAGCTCTTTACTGCAAAATACCCTACTATTAGCCGAGACAACCACTTACTCAAAACAAATACTATTCACGAGTTTCGCTAAGACGCATTCCCCGGTGCTCATCAGTCCCCGACCCTGGTGCTCTAATCTCTCTGTTTATGAAACAATAATGGAATTCTGTTTAACGGCGCGGCCCGGGTCTGCTGCTCTGAGCGGTTTGCATCCCCGCTTTGCCCCCGGCGATCGCGCCTGCCCATTATGGCCTCGCCCCGGCGCACGGATGGATGGGTCACGGCTCAGATCGTGGCAACCTTTCCCTGCACGTTATTATCAAAACCAGTGCCCGTGGCAATTCCCAGAGGTTTCCTTCCAAGCAGCGGAGGGGCCTGGAGTGGAGATGCAAATGCTTGTCGTGATTAATACAATCCCATCCCGGTGCCCTGGGCGGTTCTGCGCCTTCTCTGATGGGGAATGGGCGCAGGGCGCCTGGCTTTCGGGGGGCTCCACCAGGGCTCCCTGGCTCTCTGCAGGGCGGCTGCCTTCTCTGGTGACCTGCTGTCTGAGCGCCCAGTTGGCCACTCAGCTAGTGTCCTCTGCTAATGTCCTCAGCCCCGGCTACACGCCAGGCTGTGGGGAATCGGGGTGACGAGGAGTCGGTCCCCAGACTGGGGTGAGCGTGCTCATGAGATACCTGACGTCGAGGCCCTCCTGCCCTGGGAGCTAACCGCGGAAGGCGGCTGATTCGAGGTTGTGCCGAGAGCCCAAGTTCAAGGCCCAGGGCCGAGCACCCAGCTTTGGAACAACCCAAACGAGAGGAGCAGGAAAACACAAACGCCTCTGTTGGGGGTTGAGTCACAGCCCCCCAGGACGTGGTCAGGTCCTCACCGCATTCCCATGTGTGTGACCCCATTTATGACCTTTGGAGATGCCATTATAGGCGAGGACTCATTTCTGATCGGGGTCCTTGAAGATGCCCTTGGGTGAGGCTGGATTATGAGCAAAGGAGCCTGGACACAGGGGAAGCAGGATCAGGGAGCCAGGAGCGGGGGTGGTCCGGAAGCGCAGCACGTGGCGGAGGGCTGCCAGACGCCGCGGACCTCGGGAGAGCCCTCGATCTAGACTTCTGGCCCCTGAAACCGCCAGCCAAGAAATGCCTGCTGCTTAAACCAAGTGGTGTGTGGGATTTGTCAGCGCAGCCCCAGCAGGTTGAGACGCGGGGCCCTTTGCCCTATTTTTGGGGTCAGAAGCCCACCGAGGCCCGCCTGAAGATCCTCTACAATACAAGTTTTTCATCACTCATGTGGGATGTGTTTCCCCAACCAGTATGGCAGCAGTGGGGGACCTCCTGGAGCGCCCCATCTTCACCCCTGCAAGAATCCCGAGGCCCACCGCTCCTGGCACGGCTGTTCGGTTTGTCTTTCTCGCAGGAGCCTACAGATGGCTTCTCCTTCCCCCTCCCAACGTCCCCAGCATTTATCTGCCCCCAACTGTGGGTCAAGGGCAGAGTTTGCGGGTCACGCTAGGCGTGAGAGCGCTCCTTTCAACACTCGGGGGGTGCAGCTGGGGTGCCTGGCTGCCAAGTGCTGCTCATCGGCCAGGCTCCTTGTTCTTCCTCGGGTGGAGACGCTTGGGGCGGAGGCAACGGAGGCGACGGATCAAAGGCTCCCGGAACGGGGCCGGACGTGCCCCTGCCTCGCGGGGGCTGCGAGCGAGCAGGGCTGGGCCGTGGCCCGCCCCCCGCCACCCTCCCTCCCGTGGGCTCCGCGGTGCAATAACGCAGGTGCTGAGTAACAGGCCTTGGGGCTGCGCCACGGACGGTTCCTTCTGGCATCGCCACTGGGCAGAGCGGCTTCCCCTCCATAAATCCATCATCCGCGGGAGGCCGTCGGTGCGACCTTGAAAGACAAGCGCAGTGCCAAGGCCTCCTCGGTCCAAGGACTGGGCCTGCTCTGCCGTGTCCAAGGACGCGTCCCCGGGGTGGGGGGCCTGAGCGCCCCGTGGGCTCCAAGCACCAGGAGACCTTGGGCTGTGCCGGGAAGAGGAGGTGGAGCTGCTGGACCTCTCGGCTGCACCGGGGGTCTCAGCCTCGGGTCAGGTGGTCTGGAGGGCGTGGGAGGCATGTGGAGTGCACGGTCCCCCAGCACGCCTCGCACAGCAGGGCTGGCTGGGGCCCCAGAGCACGTGCTTCTGCCTCCCTCCCAGGCGAGGTGGGTGGGGGGACCCACCCCGACAGCACATCCTTGACCTCATGCTGTGTGGCCTTTACGGGAACCTCCCACATGTAGGCCTTATTTAAGAGCAGCAGTGACCCCATTGCCCACAGTGGTGTCCGTGAGGTGATGTGGGGAGCAGCCGAGGGATACTCTGGGGTCCAGGAGGCCGGGGGTGGCTCTTGCTGGCCTCCGGGTGACCCAGCTGTCTGGGTGACAGTCAAGGCAGTCGTCCTGTGTCAGCTCCTCCAAGGGCAGGTGCCTTTGCTGACCCTCCTGTAACCTGTACAGCCCTCAGGGTAGAGGCGACTCCCACGGGGCAGGAGGAGAAACCGAGGCTTGGGGAGTGGGGGGGGTACCCCAGAGGGCCAGGGGACTGGCATTGAGCCCAGGTCTGTGTGCCACCTTTGGTTTGCTCTCCCAGAGGGCAGTGGTGGCCAGCTGAGGTGGGGACCCCCAGGCTGGGGCAGGTCCCAGGAGCCCCACAGACACCCCGAAAACAGCCATGTGGGTTCTGCCTCACGGATTCCTCGTTCATGTGCTGCCTCGTGACCTCAGTGACCTCTGTAATAAAGTGGCCGTCCTTATCCGGCAGCGTTTCCTGGGTGTCCCCCCTGTGCCCCTCTGCAGCTGCAGGCCCGGGTGCCCTTTCCCTGGCTCAGGAGTCAGGAGGCCACACTGCTGGGGGACAGGTAATAAAGCCCCTGATGAATGATCAGTATGGATTTCTGCACGACTAATTTCCGTAACTATCATTCTTTGAAAGACAGCTCAGGGCCCTTCCCAAACAGAGCTGCATTATGCGGCGAGGCTGGCGTCGCGGATCCCGTTTCAGGCTCTCACGGGCCTGCCTCGGAAAGCTGGTGCCGTCCCGCGGCTCTGCTTGAGCTTCTTCCTCTGAGCGTGAATCATCCGGGAGCCCGGATCTTTCCTGCACTGGCCGACTCGGCGTGGGAAGGGAGAGGACAGCGGGAGCAATGCTCCTCCTCTGTGGGTGGCCGACCCGGGCTTTGACTCCGTCCCCAGCGGGCGAGGGGCTGGCAAGATGCAGCCCGGTTTGCATCTCAAGGGAAGGAGCCCCTGGACTGACGAGTGATCACTGCTCGGGGAGCAGGATCCAGCCAGCTGGGCTCATTCTGGCTCTCTGGGAACTGGGCAAGGGCCATCCACTCTGGGCCTCAGTTTCCTTGTCTGTAAAATGGGGGTGATGAGACCCCCCTACATCGGGCCACCGGCAAGATGAAGGGAGCTGACGTGTGGCCGGGGCACACAGCCTTCTGCCTGACAGGCATTCATCTTTTTCTTGGTCTTTTCCATCTCTACTTACAAGTTCCCAGACCCCACCCTTGCAAGGAGTGGGGGGCTGCTTGGGACTTAGGGGGCTGCTCCAGAACGGGCACCCAGATCCGAGTGTTGGAAAGCACAGCAGTGCACACATATGTAGTTCACCTTTCCACTTGGGGGGCAGGGACACCCAAACTCCACAAACAACTCAATTCTGCCCTGGGAGGGGGAGCAGAGCAGCCCCCAGCCTAGGCGCCCATCAGCATCCTCCGGACCCCAGGGCTGGGGTTTCTGGACTTCTTTCTGTGCTTTTCCTGGTATCCCGTGAACACACAGCCACGGAGAACGGGGCCCTGAGCTCACCCTGTACTTCCTGGCCCCAGGTGCTAGGAGGCCGCCCCCTCCACTGCCCACAACTCTGGCTCCTCCGTGGGCCAGGCCCGGCTCTCCCAGGTGCCCCCTCCTGCCGGGCCAAAGAGCAGGCCCCATGCACCCCTAGGACGGTTTCTCAGGGGTGCCCAACCCCACTGTAAACACGTTCCACACATGCAGGGTGGACTTGGGGGACTTGCTGACAGGTTCTCCATGGCGACCTTGGAGGAAGATGACAATTCTCATTTTCATGCCACCCAACCCCGAGGCCCAGGGTCGCCAGCAGGGTCCCCATGGCACCTGCCCATCACTGGAGGCCCCCAGACTCGGGGGCAGTGTTGGGGTTCCCGGGAAGCTCATTGACTGCAGATTCCTCAGGCCCATCCCATCATGGGGCCCAGGAATGGGGGGGTTCATCCCTCCCCCCAGGCCCTGAGGCCATACCCCAGGAGACCTGCTCCCCAACACCGAAGCGCAGAAGCCTCATCCGTTATGGCACAGGTGCCCCTGCTCTGGTAGCCCAGGGCAGGGTCTCCTTCCACCCCATGAGACACTCTCCGTGGAGGTTCAGTTGCCTCCAAGATCCCAGCTGCCCCGGGCCTCGGCCAGAGTGGGGAGAGGACACCCAAGATGGGTCGGGACCCCCTCCTGGGAGGGGTGCCCTGTACCAGGAGCCTCTGTCCCCCTGGCCCCTTCCCTGGACATCTGGGTGACCCCAGTTTTGACCTTCCTTATGGCCCTGGGCTCCTGAAGGGAGATGCCCCCTCTAATTGACACCTCAGAAGTTGTAATATTTGTAAAGTACAAATTTTGGGGGCAGGAGGAGGAGGCGGACTATAGAGTGATGGGCAGCGGTGGACCGAGAGCCAAGGGTTCCCTCATATGCCATCGCCAGCCCCCTGCCCACCCCAGGAGGTGGGGTCACTCGTCTGCATGTTCCTGGGGCTCAGAGATGCTGGCAGCCGACTATCCCACACGGTGACTACATGGGGACCCCGAGAGGCAGCTCTCCCTGCCAACAGGGGAGCAGAGCTGGCAGCAAGGCTGCTTCTGGAAGCACGTGCAGAAGGGCAGGAAAGGGGTAGGAGGGGCTCTGTGCCAAGACTGGCCTGTCCCTGAGCCTTGACCCCAAACCCCAGCCACACAGGGATTCCTGCACCTGCTCAGAGCTGACCTCAGGGGTCCGCCCCTCGGCCTGAGTGTGGGGTGGGGGTAAGGGTCAGAGTTCACCCCTTCCTGGGTGGTCACAGACCCAGCTGTGGAGACCCATCACTCGCCTCTTGAGTTTCGCATCGGTCCGCGTCCCTGGGAAGTCAGGCTTTCACGAGGGAACAGACTGGCCAGCTGGCTCCTGTGGGCATCGTCAGCTCTGTCCCTGAGACTGCCCGGCTCCCGGTGTGAGGAGCACAGCCCTGGCCAGAGCTGGACAGCCCTGGGGACCCCAAGACCCTCTTGCTGGCTGCCCTTGGAGAACCCCTCAGCATGGTCAGGCCTCAGTTTCCATGCCTGTGAAATGCCCATGGTCACTCAGCCTGCATCCTGGCCTCTGTCACGAGTGCCCAGCTTGGGGATGCCCCATAAATGGACCGCAGCTGTGGGTGCCTGGGACCCGGGAGTGGTGGGAGCCCCCGAAATGGAGCTCTGCTGCGTCCAGAAGGCCATGGCTGGCAGTCAAGGAGCCTCCAGGGACATGGCTTCAGCGGTCAGTGTCCCGGCCCACGTCCACCGTGGAGCTGTGGCTTGCAAGCCCCAGGGCTGGGACGAATGGGGAGCCGAGGAAGGGAAGGGCGGCAGAGCCAGCCTCCAACCCAGCTGCTTGCCCACTGGCACGCAGGGGTGGGCCCCTGCTCTGTGCTCGCTGTCGGGTGGGGAAACTGAGGCCTCCTCTCTGCCGTGTGACGTTTCAGCGCCCGGCACACAGAAGTCTCGCTTGGGACCTGAACCACACCCTCGTCTCTATCATTGTTGGGGTCGATGGGGCCGGGGTGCAGAGGTGGTTGAGACCTGAACTGAAGCCCCAGCGTCCAGCCCCTCCGGCAATCCAGGGTCTGTCTGTCCTCCCTTTCCCGGCTCCTTGAGCCAGCTGGTCAACCCAGGGCCATGGCTGGGGAGGGTTTGCTCTCTCCAAAGTGGGGGGCAGTGGGGGCTGATGGGAACGCGGGGCCCCTACTGACCGTCGCCCACCCTGGGCCATCTTCCATGCGGTGACCACAGGCTGGGGCTGCCCTGAGGACAAGTCCGCCAAAGGGTTAACTGCAGTCGTGTTTTCCTTGATCCAAATATACTGCCCAGCTTATCAACATGTGCTTTCCATTACCTGCAGGTCTTACAATATTTTTGGTGTCTGTATCAACTTGATTCAATTACAGGACCACGGCGAGGGGAGAGTAGCTCCGGGGGAAGCAGCCAACGCTCCAGTGCCTGGGTCGGGGAGCGCGAGCAGGAATGGAAGAGATTTACATGGGGAATGCTGACTCTGTTCCTTTAAAACTCCTGTAATTGACTTTTTAAAAAATGACATTAGCATTTAAATGGTCCTATCGTTATGAGGGCCAGGGTTCAGTGGAATATGATCAATTTATTGAGCTCTTCAAATGTTCTTTTGATATTTATTTTGTGTTGTTGTCTCGCTGGAGGGCTTTCGGGCTCTCCTTGGAGCCGAGTGGCTCAGGGAACTTTGATTAGGTTTCCTGGGTCCAGAGGAAGGCGGGGAGCTCGCCAGGGGAGGGGCCGAAAACCTCCTCCAGGAAGAAGGCCGGGCACCCTTCCCTGACGACGGCCGAGCCCCACGGGAAACTCCCCTCCTTTGCCATCAGCTGGCACAAGCTTGACGGCAGCGGGATGGACCTCCACGGAAGCACGGCCGGGGGTGGGAGAGCTGCCCGCCCGCTGCCCAGGCTGCAGTGTGGCCGCCAGGCACTCACGGCTCTGTCCAGCTGTGTCCCGGTCCAGGGGTGGGCAGGGGTGATGCCTGGGGGGCCAGGAGCTCCAGGGCCCTGGGCTGGAGCCTCGGGGTGGGGAACTTTCCGCTCTGGGCTTTGTACACAGGGCCAGAGGCTGGCTGAGCAGGGTCTCTTTGTGGCCTGGGAATGTTTGCAGAATTACAGGGATCAGGTGAAAATGTAAAATGACCTACAGGGAGCGGAGGGGACAATGGGGCGGAGGCGGAGGTGGGAGGCAGGGGACACCTGGGGAGGTAGGAAGGCCCAGGTGGCCGGCTGGGCGGGAGAGGTGCGTGCCCTCCGAGGGGCTGGGGTCAGAAGGAGAGCGTGCCCCAGCTCTCCCAGCCCAGCCCCGGCCCGGTTCCCAAGTTCACCCAGAAGCTGTGGGGCGATGCTGCTACTGGAGCCCAGAGCACCTTGCTAGCTACCTCTCTGGGCAGGCCCGGGGCTCGGGGGGCCCAGGCAGTGCCAGCCTGCCCCCTCCTGTCCCATCCAAGTCACCAGCCCAGGCCCCAGGCTTGGAAGAACCCACCAGCTTCAGCCTCCAAGAGGTCACAGTCCACGCAGGGGAGAGGCACGCTGGGGTGAGGGCCGGGAGGGGGCCGGCCTGGCGAGATCCTTGCGTTGCCCGAGCTCCCCGAGCTGGAAGCTTCCCCTGGAGCCCCAGCCCCCATCCCCGTCCTCTCTCTGCTTGGCCCCTGGCCCCGGGCAGGACGCTGGGCACCCTGTGGCTCCGTCCTCCAGGCTCCGGTGCGATACGCAGGAGGCCCCACTGCTACCCAGAGACCCCACACACAGGTGGGCCTCCTGCCACCTGCCCGGTGGCACATGGATTTCCCATCATCGGCCACAAACCCTGCCTAAGGCAGTTTGCTTACAGTAAGACCGCACCCCCATTTGCGGGGGGCTGTCTCTTGGCGGGGCCCACACTGCACGGGAGAACAAGGTGCTTGTCTCGACTGCTAGGCACAGGGGTGGGTGGCACAGCCACGGAAACCCGGATGATGAACCCCGCAGCCCAGCGCTCTCCAGGCCCTTGAGTGTGGTGCCCACAGCCCCTCCCGGCAGCCCGGTGGCCTATGCGTCTCGGGGAGCTCCGTCGCCACACAGCAACCCTGGGGGGCTCTGCTGCTAGGTGAGGCGGGTTCATACCTGGGAGCCTCATCGATCCCTGTATACTAATTCTTGAGTGCAGGCCCCATAAACGTTTAGCCCAGGCCTTGATCACACAGGCCTTGGTAACGTTCCCAGGGCCGCTAGAAATCGGAACTCTGGGTGCTGTGCGGGACCACCGTTTCGTTAGCTCTGGCTTCATTCCAGGGGTCAGGAGTTTTCAAACAGGGCAACTCCAAACCAGACCCTCCCCAGCTGCACTGGGGCACCCTTGGGAGCCAGAAGGCCCCCTGGAATCCCCTCTTGAGAACCCAATCTAGAATTCCAGAAAGTTTTGTGGCCTTGAAAAGCACCAGGCTGTTTTTTTGGGGGTGGTGCTTTCCCCCGCGTCCACCACCCAACGCATCGCCTCTCACACTGTCCTGCTGAGGGCAGGGACCCAAGGACCCCAGCTCTGCCAGCCTGGGGAGGGGTCTCTGAGTGAAGCCCCCTCCCAGGAGCCACAGAGCCCCAGTGCCCCCACCACGGAGCACTGCATCTTCTCGTGAGACCTGCAGGGAAGGGTGGCATCCGCTTGCCCCGCCAGGAAAACCAGACAAACCCTCCGGGGCACGGCAGCTCCACAGGAGTCAATAAAATGGTAAACAAATTGCCGTCGCTGTGGAAAAATCACCATTAAATTTACCTCAGGTGGAAAATCGATGTGCTAGAAAAAAAATCTCCGTAGCATTTAAAGATGCTTATCAAATATGATGTTAGACTGCACAAAGGTGTTTTGAGACTGGAGAGGAAAAGTTTTCTTCCTAAGCTGGAAAAGTCACAGGAAAACTGAAAGGATGGGTTTTTTCAGCCGGGCCTGGGAAACATCATTCCCAGCTGGTCCTGCGCCAGCCCCAGGTTTCCTTCCGCGTCTCTGAGCCGATTCCAGGGGCTCACCGGCGCAGGAATTCTCCTTTTCCTGGAAGACGGAGCTGGAGGCAGCCTCTCCTACAGGTGCCGTAACAGGAGAATCCAGCGTCCCAGGAGGGTTTCAGGGTGCTCCGGCCCCCAACTTCCCAAGAGGCCCAGGGACACAGGAGGGGGTCCTTTGATTTCCCTGTTTATTCTGCAAAATTTGACAAAGTGGAAGCCGCATAAGGAGGACTGGAAGTTCACTGCATGGGCTGCGGCGGGGGTGAGACCCAGGGAGGCCCAGATGGCTCGTGGTGACCCCGGCCCAGGCTCCCCCCACACATGCAGCCGCCCACTTTCCCTGGAGCTCAGGGCCAGCCTTGGAGGGTTCCAGAGAGCCCTAGTCCTGCTCCCAAAGGATTCACCACAACGGGACGAGCAAAAGCCGCCGGGGAAACTCATCATGACCTCTCCGCCGCGCCCCGAGGTTTGCCAAACGCTTCCACTCCAGGCAGAGTCCCAGGCTACCGGGGGACAAACCAGCCATTTTAGCCACTTCTTGAATCGCTATTATCGGAAAACTGGCTTAATAGGAGAAGGTTTGCTCCCCTCCTCTCCCCCTCCCCAGGTAAACAATTCCATTTCAATGCTTCAAAATACACGCACACTTCAAGAAGCACACGGCTAGCGTTAAAAACCAGGCGGGAGCTGAAAATGCCTGACTTTTTATTTTAAAGGCCCCCCACAGGCCGAGACTAGCTGGGGGGACCCAGGATGTTGCACGTCAGTTTGCACAGGCAGAGAGACATTGGGAGCTGGTGACAGAGGATGCCTGCACCCCAGCTTCCCATGGGGACATCCCCTGCCCCTGGCCTGGCCGCAGAGCAGCACCAGGGGTCCTCTCCCAGGCCCCTGGGCGCCCCCCTCACAACAGACAAAAGCGACCAAGTTCAGCCCCCAGCCCGTCATGGCCCCAAAGGCATTCAGCTTCTGCCAAGCGTGGAGCCAGGTTTCCCGCTCTGCTGTCGCCACGTGCACTGCCTGGTGCTCCCTCCGGGCACGATCTCATAGCCTCTGACTTCGCCAGCTTGGAAGATGCCAGAGGCGGGCACGGCCACATAGTCACCAGCCAGGGCTTTGCTGGGAGATTCTGGATGTCGGCCTGGAGCAAAGCGCTCTCCTTCACCCTCCATGTGCGGTGGCTGCCTGGCCTTGCTGCACCCCGCCATCCCTGCCATCCTCCGTGCTCTGGCCCCCTTGTCCTCTGTCTGTCTGTCCATCTCTGCCCTCAGTCCTCGTGGCACGGTGCCTCTGCTGTGGGGGGTGGGCTCTGGGTTTGGAGTGGGCTGTGTGGAGCAGCCTTGGCCCTCACACACAGTCCCTCAGTGCCTGGAAGGAAGTAACTGAGGGGGCAGGGGGAATGGAGATGACGAGGAAGACGGGGTCTGGGCCATGTCCACCGTCTGCCTGAGCGAGCCCTCAGCCCTGCTGGGAGAAGACGCTCCCGCCCCGAGGTGAGCTCCCAGCTTTGAGGGGCTGGTGGGAGAGCACCACGGGGTGTCCTGGGATGGGGGACCCCTGCGTGGAAGGGCTGGCACCCAGCTCATGCTCCCGCTGGTCGGCCAGACTCCTACGGAAGAAAGTGTCGGGGAGGGGAAGGGGCAGGTCAAACCTGAGTCCCCCTGGGCAGCTGCAGCCCGTGGCTCCACCTGCTCTCCCAGGTCACTTGTGCTTTTATCTGCGCACCAGCCACCTCCCCGTTCCACCAAAAGACAACGGAACATCAAAGGAAACTCAGAAGCAGGAAATCACACCCCAGCCAGCCACCTGCTGCGATCCCACCCCAGCACCCCAGCACCCCAGCACCCCTGGCCTTGCAATCGCCGTCTTGTCATGGGTGCAGGGTCCCCCGGCTCAGAGCAGTGCGATGCATGCCTTCCCTGTGGAGAACGTAAATGAAAATAAGGAGACGACCAAAAATAATTATAATATATAATGAAAAAAATGTAATGAAAACCAAGCCAATTTCTGGGTCTGGGTGGGGTGTGCAGGCAGATGTGTGTTTCCCAGGCTCCCGGGGGCCCCTGCTGGTCCCAGAGCTTGGTAAGCCTCCTGGATGCTCCATTACAAGGGTCTTTCCCCATTCCTGCAGGACGCTGCTTTTGGGGTTTTCAGCTGCATCCCATGGGGAGGGGTGCTGATGGCCTCGGCAGTGGCAGGTGCCTGAGGGGCAGGGCCAAGAGAGGGGCTTCCCCAGACCAGGGGCAGCAGGCAGAGCCGGCCCAGGGGGCACAGGGTGTCCTGGGATCTAGAATTGAGGGTGTCCGGACAACAGAGAGGCCCAGTACCAGAGCCCGGCAAGGTCTGTGGCTCGAGGACCCGCGGGGCCAGAGAGGAGCTGGGGCCTCCCCCTGTCGAGCATCGGGCCTCCAAGGTGACCCACCTGGCACAGCCAGCCTGCGACTCCAGGCTGAAGTGGGGCCTGGCGCTCGCTGCCCTCTCACTGGAAAGGTCTGCATGACAAAGTGTGGCCACAGCAGCCCCAAGCACATGCCTCTTCTAGAACATTCTGACAACTCACAGTTCAGGCCTGTTTATAGGTGGGAGAGCACAGCCAAGCTGGAGACCAGTTTCAGATGCTTTTCATTTACAAGTCAAAGGGGTTTCCTTGGTGGAGCAGAGAGCGGAGGTTCCAACCCGGATGCTGACCCCGGGACTCGAGCAAACGCAGGGCAGACGGAAGGCACAAGCACAGCACATGTGAGGCCCTTGGTGAACAGGCTGGGCCCTCGGAGGGCACAGACCTCGAGGGTGCCCGGGAGCTGGGCCGACCCCCCAGCAATGTATCTGCCCCACCCCTTGCTCTTTGGTGAGCACCCACTGTGCACCAACCTGTGTCACCGTGAAAGAGGGGCTGGGCTATGCTGTCACAGAGACCACGTCTGAATCACCAGGTCTCGGGGCGACTGCAGAGCCCACCAGGCGTCTGCCACAGGTCACGCCTGAGACCCTGCCCCAGTCTGGGCTCCTTCTGGGAAGCCCCCACCCCCAGGTCTCTGCTTCCTCCTCCTGCATCCTCCCCTCCCTGGAGGGGCCACTCCAGGGCCTGGGGTGGAGAGGACGGGTGGGCTCCAGGCTGCCCCAAGGGGCATTTCATGGGAGGCCCTGACAGTGTCTCCGTTTCTGAGCCGTCTCCCAAGCCCATGTGTCCTCTAAGGCCATCGCCACCCAGGGCAGGGCAGGTCAGCACCCACTGGGGGACTTGAGGTGTCAGCCGGGCAGTGGGGACAGGGAGCCTTGCCCTCCGTCCACGGGGCCAGCCCCTCCGCCCGGCCATGGTGCTCTCGGGGGAGAAGGGCAGGTGGCCGGCAGGACAGAACAGAAGGCGCGAGCCAGAGTGAGGTTCCGGGTCTCCTGCGGGGTCCTCTAGAGACCAAAGGCCAAACACGCCGGGTCCTCAGGCCCAGCCCTGCCTGCGTCCACCGCTCCTCATGTGCCATCTTGCCATCTCTGTGGCAACCCTGGAGGCAGCACGGTCATGGACTGAGGCTCTGAGGGTGAGCGCCCAAAGTCAAGCAAGCAGCACCGAGAACGAGGCCACAAAGCCCAGGCAGAGCGTCCCCGGGCCCAGAACCGAGCGCCCGCACCATGCTCCCCACGGCCCTTAGGCCTTCGGACCCTGAATTCCAGAAAAAAACCCACTGTGGCGATCTGGGCAAAACCTTGTATCCCAGTGTTTCCCACCGACACCCTGAATCCATTCCGGTCTGCCAAGCGGATTTTCCTTGACTCCCCGAGTGAACTCGTCCCTGCCTTCCTGGGGCCTTAGCACAGGAAAGGGTCCTTCCCAGGGTTCCTCTTTACTACAAATCTTTTCAAAGCTGAACCCCATTTTCAAACTTCAGACAAGGTCTTGCAGTGCCAGTGTGTATTTTGGGAGCCACGGCACTTGCCCGGAGCTGGGGGAGAGTCGGCTCCCCTGTCTGCCTCAGCCTGGAGCTGGATCAGGGACGATGAGAGCCCTGGGGTCCCACAGGGCGTCCGCAGGTCTGTGGACACGGCGACAGTCTCCTCCTCCCTCCCCGAGCCAACCCTGGCTACTTCAGGGAGGCGGTGTCAGCCCTGACTGTGAGGAAGGCGGAGCAGAGAGAAAGCCATTCTGGGGCGCGAGAGGCAAATCTAACGTAGAGCACGTTATCCCGCACACCTGCCTGTCCAGGTGGAATGGGAGCCCCGGGGCTGCCTGTGACATCCGTGGGGACCAGCGTGGCTCCGCGGTCCTAACCTCTGCTGTCAGCAACCACGTGGCACTTGCAAATTAAAGATTTTTACTGAGATAGAGCAGTGCTCCCCTGAAAAGTTAGGGGAACAAGGCACAGTGTGAAATTTTATCTCCTGTGTGATCCCAAATGTAGATATGCACAGAATTTTCGGGCCTGTATTTGTGTGAGCAATTGCACAAACAGTCACAAATGCACACGTGTACCTCCCACATGCACACACCCAGGCCCGCATGTGTATACACACCGGCATGCACCCACACACCTGCTTGTGCACACACATGTGGAAACGCATGTACACGGGTTTCATACACCAGCACATGTACACCCACGTGTGCACACATTTGCATAAACACACATTTGCACCAGGCAGTGCACATCTGCACACACATCTGCACATGCACACATGCATGCACACCTGCATACTCACACAGGCACACAGCTGCACACACATGGATCCTCTCTGTGAGGCCACAGACCTTGACCGTTGGTGCTGAGATTGGTGTCCGGCCTGAGGTCACAATAAGCTGGTGTCACCAAGTTAAAGCCGTCTCTACATCTAGCCCTATGACCCGTGCATACATTTGTATGTCAGCCATGGGCTCCTGGGTAAATTTAATTCTTATTCAAATTTTCTTGTTTTTCCCCCTGATCATTTCATAACAAACTTGCATCATTATCAAGATTGGAAAATAAAATCAATTTTTCTTTTAAAAGACTCCTGATTCCACAAGGCTTCTTCTCAAACCACCCTGTTTCCCTGGCAATGTGACAGAAAAAAGCCTCCACCCCGCGGTGGCAGGCGGGAGAAGGGTGGTCCTCGAAGGTGTGGGCACAGCCGGCTTCCCTGTCCCCTGCCCCAAGCCATGGTGCCGCGCTCGGCTCTGTCCTCCTTAGGGGAGCCCGGCCCCTTGATTAGGGGCAGCAGTGGCTGAGGCCCATGTGTCCTCGCCCTGCGCTCCCTGCCTCTGCTCCTGCCCCCCACACCGTCCCTGTCCCCGGGTGGCCGAGGCACCCTGGCCCCACTGTGGATCTGATACGGCCACCTTCCCCCCCAAATCCTCAACCTGCCCAGGCCCTGCTGTCAGCGTCCTCTCCTGCTTGTTGGCTTCCTGGGCGTGTGCTCCGCGGTGCCGTGTCCACCCTTCCTTGGGGGGACAGGGGGAGATCCCTGCACCCCACAAGCCTCGGGGCCCAGAGCAGCTCTGGCGGCCTGGCACGGCAGCTTTGATCCCACTTTCCTTGAGAAGGAAACCTGGAGAGATGCTGGAGTGGCCCTGGCACCTCCTAGGCCCCAAGGCTTACAGGGCCAGTGCTGAGGGACAGACCCTGTGTGCCTGGGGCTCCTTAAGGAGGATGTCCAGCTCCCTCTGGGCTGGCAGCCCCAACCATGGGGGCAGGGATCACTGGGGAGTGGGCCAGGCAGCCAAAGGGGGACAGCTTTGCATAATCCCCAGAGCCCCTCAGCCAACTCGCCATCGTTGGGGGGAGCCGCCCACACGGTTTGTGCTTCCATGAACCCCTGGGATCTCCCTGTTTTCAGCCTGGAGCTGCTTCCTGGGCTGGAGCCCGTCGCCAAGACACATACTGTCGGTGCATCTGTCTGTCCACTCAATGTGGAGGTTATCGGGCAGCTGGTTTTCTGAGGTTCGTCGGAGACACAGACCGCATGCGGGGCCTGGTGCTGTGACGAATGTGGCTGCAACCATGCGCCTCGTGAGTGGGTCCAGAGGCTGCAAGTCGTGGCTGGGAGCCCAGGGCCAGGGGGCCTGGCCATCAGTGCCCAGCAGCTGCCCGCAGTGTCGGGCCTGAGCGCAGGGACATCTTGGCAGCATGTTGCCAGATGAGCTGCACTTTGCATTTTCTCTGCAGGGCTTTCCACATGCCGACCGGACCACCGCCGTCCATAAAAGTGCCAGAAACATCCTGCTCAGGTGCAGAAGTCCACACCTGCCCCCAGCCGAGCCTGCGGCCTGGTGAACGGTCCTGTGGCCAAGGTTGGCTCCTCTGTGCCAGGGAGAGGCCGCTTCTCTATCCACGTGGAGGAATTGGGGGTCAGGGCAAGGAATAAAGCCTCCACCGGCAGCCTGGAGGGCCACTCTGCCACAGGCCCACAGGGACAGGGGGGCCTGGCCACGTTGGGGGCGGCTGGGGGCTGGATGGAGGGTTGGGACACAGGTCTCCATAACTAGGAGGACCCTGAGACCCGGCCACGAACACAGACTGGGGGGTGCTGGGATCCGGCCTACCCAGCCAGGCCTGCTGGCAATGACCGCCCGCCCCGAGGCCCCAGAAGGGTGGGCTCAGGGTCTCAGGGAGGGGTGAGCATGTGTGTGTGCAAGAGCACATCTGGGCAAGGGCACGTGTGTGTGGACAGGAGTGACGAGAGCCAGGCAGAGTGGAGGGAGCAGGAGCTGCGTCTGTGCTCTGTGGTCCCCGTGGATTGCACCCAAGACAAGGTGGGTGACTGAGCCTTCTCCCCGCACTGTCCTGGGCCATGGCCTCAGGGGCGCCTGTAGGTTCCCGTCCAGCCCCCAAAAGGGGAGGCTGAGGCCGGCCGGGCTTCCTCTCTGCTGCCCTCCTTTGTCTCCGTGGAGGGGCCGGTGGGCGGCCACGCAGCACGGGAGATGGTATCCAGGGGTCTGTGGACATGGGGCAGCGGCCACCTGCACCTTCCTGGCTCCGGGCCAGTGGCTCGAGGCTGGTGCCCATCCCAGCCTGCAGCAGCTCCCGGGGTGGCAGATCTGTGCCTCACCCTGCCTGGGCCCCAGGCCTGCCCCTCCCGCTGTCCCCCAGCAGCCTGGCTCTTGTCTGTCCACTGGCCATTGCACACAGTGACCACAGGCTGCAGGTGACAAATAGCTGTGTCAAGGCCTGTCATGCCAGCGGGCCGCGGGGGAAATGCGAGAGGCTCTCAGGACGGCTTTATTACCAACCTGTGGCGGCAGAGATGATCAATCAAACTGATCGGTGATGGCAAACCCAGCGGAGACGAAAGGCAGATGCCGGCTGCAGGGGTTGGGGCCGCCAGCGACCTGGGAAGGGGGGCCTAGTAAATGCTGAACTTGACCATAGCCAGGGTCTCCAGTTTATACCCGCTCTCGACACGCATGCCCTCTCTTTCCATCACTGCCAGCCTCGGGGTGCTGGCTGGGGCAGCCCCTGGAGATGGGAAATGCCAGATTCTGCAGGGTGAGGGCAACCCTTTTGGCAGGAAGTCTGTCCGGCTCCCTGGGGAGAAACCAGACATCGGGGCCTTTCCTTGAATGGCTTTGCTCGCGGCACCTCGGAGCAGGAGGCGAGGGTGGCTGCTGGAGCCAAGGCACGGGGCCTCCCAGCCAGCCTCAGCCACATGGGGTCAGGGCCCCGGAGGGCTCGGCGGCCGCGCAGGGTCCCTCACCTGACCGGCCGGGCTGGATGTCCAGGAAGCCCGGCCCCTGTGGCCACCAGAGGGTCCCTGAGCACGGGCCCGGGGAGGGCGGGAGGGGGCCGAGGCGGGGGCTGCCCCTCGCGGCGTCCAGGCCAGGATGAATCAGACCGTTCTTGGGGAAGTTGCTCTTACACAAGGACGTCTTAGTCAGACGTAATTGGAAGGAAAAATAAACCTGCCTTAACAGCAAACAGCTTTCCAGTTGTTTCTTTTCCTCCTTGAAGCCTTTTCAACTCCAGGTTTTGGCAAGTCCTGGCCGTGGGTAATTGTCAACACGGCACGATGTCCAGAGACCAAAGCCGGTGGAGCGGAAATGGCACCCACGGCCTCGGGGACCCGCCGGTGAGTGTGTGTGCCCCCCACCCTGAGGGGCTGCACAACTGCAGGGAAGGGGAAGCTTGGCTCTGGCCGTGGCGCACATGGCTCGGGAAATCGGCCCCGGAGGCTCTGCTCCCTGGGAGAAGACGGCCGCGGGGCCCAGGCAGCAGAGTCCAGCAGCAAAGCCCGGATGTGTGGACCCTTCCCAGCAGGGCTGTCCTCCCTGCCCCTCGTCTCTGCCAGCAGTCACCTGGAGTGCCCGGAGAGAGGCCCCTGGGTTCCTTCCTGCCCCAGGTCTTGGAGGGCACAGGCTGGCTCTGGCATTTGGGTGCCTCACGTGCCATCACAGCTCCCCAAAGAGGAGCCTTGCCTGCGTCACAGGGAATGTGCCCACTGGCTGTGGGTGGGATGGTGGCCCGCCCCTGACCTCTGACCTGCGACGGGCCCAGCAGGCCTCCCCTCTCATTCGCTTCGTCTCTCTTTGGGGGCTCAGCTGCTCAGGTGTGGGGGTGGGCAGGGGCGCGGGGGCGGGAGGCCCACCCTGTCCTCATGACCGATGTCCTGCTGCTCGCTCCCAGGCACTCGTTACGGGGCCTGCCGAGCCTGCTACTGACAGGCTGATGTCACCCACTTCACTGGATTCTGGAAAACCCAGGCTCACTGGCCAGGCAGAATTAATGAGAAAAGAGAGACTTAAACGAGGTAGTCGTTTATGACTTCCTCTTCACCCCGTCTCGGGGCACATTTCATCTGAAACAGACGAGAGTGGCACCGCCAAGCATGCCCACGGGAACCCCAAGCTCTGGGATCTGCCGGCTCCAGCCGGGGGTCCTGGGTGCCTGCCTCATTGCCTGTGGAGGGCTAAGGACACCTGTTCCCAACATCAGGCCGGAAGCCGCAAACTGCCAGCCAATTTGCCAATCTCGCCTCCCAACACGAGAAGCGCCAGAGAAACTTCCTGAGGGCCGGGCCGTGCACCCCAATACACCTCCCCGAGCCTCTGCCGCCTGGGGCCCTCGCCACCGCCGCTCCCCGAAAACACAGAGCAGAAGAATGTAATGGAAAAAACTAGGAACATGGCAGTAAAATAAACCTCTGCTAATGGCCACCAAACTTGCTAAGTGTCAGTTAGAGGCGCCCGGAGCCCCACGCGGCTCGGGGCCGAGGCCGCTCTCCGGCAGGGGCCGGCCTGACAGGCCCGGGAGGCAGGTGCTACTGTAATTAGCTATTGTTTGACTATCAAAAGTCAGGGCTGATTAAAGCCACTAAGCACAGCGCACTATTTTATTTCAAAGAATATTATGAACTGCACGCTGGGCCCTTTCAGAGAGGCCCGTCCTTCCGCAGCCGGCGAGAGCCCATGCCGACAGTAATCAAACGCCAAATCTGCATAAACCTTCGGGGTTTAATTCAAGCAGAGACCTTTCATTAGAAATATGTTACTTTATGAAATCTGGTCGCCAGCAAGGGGAGAAAAATGTGACTTCTTAAGAAAAGTGAATGGCATTTCTTGAGCGATTAACTGGAGATTAATGGGGCCCCCACTGCTCAGCCCGAGTCCGTTTTATTGCTAATTCATTTAGGTACCATTTCAGACGGGCGCCGCGGAGGGCACCTGCCGGGGCGCCAGGTTTTGGCAAGCGAGGATAGCCATTACGGTCAAATCCCAAACGCACTTTTTATTAAAGAAGCTTTGAAAAGTGTCTTGTGTTAGTCTTTTCTTCTCCTCTTTTTTTTTCTTTAAATTTTAGGGACCTTCTATTTAATGTGCTCCATTAGTTAAAAAATTTGGATTCTGGTTCGCTCATCAAGGACGGATGTGCCTACTTCACCCTCTTCGGCCCTTTGTCACTTCCCTGCTCAGGGCCTCTGGAGAGGGAGCAATGTGTCAGGAAGACGCCCGCCTGCACCTGCACGCACACATGCACACACACACACGCACACACGTGCAGGGACAGCACACACAGGTGCACGTGCTCACCCACGTGTGTGCACATCCATGTACATGCACACTCATGGCACAGATGCACTCACCTCCCGTATGTGCAGACGCTCACACACGCTCACATATGTGCACACACACCCATGAACACACACAGATACACATGCTCAGCCCTGCATGTGCACATACTCACACATACCCACATGCATATGCACACAGATGCCCACCTCCACCCACACGTGTACACACACAATGCACAGTCACACCCACCCACCCCACATGTGCACACACTCCCCAAGATGGCACGCACACAGATGCACATGGCCACCCCCACACGTGCCTGCTCACACATGCACACATGCAGATGAGAGGACACCCAGGACATCACAGGTAGGATGTCCCACACCACTCCCAGAGGTGTGGGAGGGGTCCTATCCCCATGCTTCCCCCAAGAAGACCCCTACCCTGGCAGTGCACTCTCTGTTTTGGGGCATCGGGCACTGGGATAGCAACCAAGGCGGGGGTCTGGGGACAGAGCCCACCCCCACTGCCCAGTGAGCCCCTTGCTTGTATTCAGAGACCCTGAGATAGGGGAGGGACCTGGTAGGCCATGCTGCCCACCCTGCTGCCCGCCCCGGCCCCCAGCAGCCCCTGCCCTGCCCTGGGAGGACGCTCTGCCCCAGTGCCAGACTCCACATTCTCCTGTGCCCTGACCCAGGCCTCAGCCGTGGGATGCTGTGGCCCCCTGGGGCTGCCGGTTCTCCTTGGCAAAGCCGCCTTTGAGCCCGGAGCCACCCTGGCCTGGCCCCTGGGGGTACAGGGACCCCTCCCCAGGGGAGAGGACTGGTGTCGGCATCCCCAAGTCTTTCTGCTGTGCCCAGTCTGTTCTCAGCATTTGACTCAAGGCTTGTTGGTTTGTTTCAAGGGATTTTAAAAATACAGGAAAGAACATGGAGTCATGTAAGAAAATCATCATTGCCAACTTCTGGCATTTTATCCCATTTGCTTTGAATCTCTTTTTTATAGAAGAAACAGGACTTTGTGGCCAGGGGCGGTGGTGCTTTGGCTGGGACTCCAAGACCCTGTGGGTTTGACACGGCTCGTTGTCGCTCATCTCACCCAGGAGCCAGAACCTCGGGTCCCACGTGTGCCAGCAGCAGAGTGGGCAGTGGCTTCTGGAGGTGCTAAGTCACAAGCAAGGGGAACTGGGAAACTGTGCAAACCACACTCCACGTGCCCAAGCCACTCACCTTCCCGGCCAGGTGGTGTTCATAAGCTCATTGTACGGCACAGCACACAGGGGCTGGCACGTGCGTGTGTGTGCGTGTGTGTGGTGATGGGGGCTGGGACAGCAGCTAGGATGCAAGAAGCTCGAGCAGAAGGAGAGGCCTCTGCCCAAGCTCTCCAGGAGCTGCCTGAGGGGACCTGGGGCTGTTTCTCCAGACTTGGGGCAGGGATGGCAGAGCTGAGCCAAGATCAAGCCAAGGTCACGCCAAGGTCACCTGCCTGGAGTGCTGACCTCTAACTGTCCTTGCTGGGGGCAGCCTGGCCCAGCCCACAGAACCTGAAGCGGAAAGATGAGGGCCCCTTGGTCCCCACTGGCCCTTAGGACCGGCTGGCTTCCTATAGTCCCAGGACCATTTCCGGGCTACGGGTGCAGTTATCCCATCTTCCGGGGCCGGCCGGCTCTGGCCCCATGCTGCCCTCAGCCAGCTGTAGGGCCTTGGGCTCAACGTGGCTTCTCACGGGGTCTGGCTGCCTCTTGGGAAATGGGGGTTGGAGGGAGACTATTTGGCTTATGGTCTGGGTTTGATTGGCAGTGGGCCAGGGGTGGGTTTCTTTACCCCAAACTTCCCTTTGTCACTGGGAGAGACCCCGGGATTCCTGTCAGTTTGAAAGGTTCTCTCAGGAAGAGCCGCACGGCCGTCCTGGAGTGTCCTCTCGCAGTGTCAATGCCAGGGACATGGCCCAGGCCCCCAGACGCCTGGTGATGGCCCGTCGGGGGCCCACACAGGCCTCCTGAGCTCTGCGTAGCCTGGCGGGCAGGTGCTCAATGACTCCCGAGAAAGCTCTGATTTCCAACCTCATGCCCTGACTGCGGCTTCCCAGACGTCCATCGGGAGCCCTGGCCCAGCTTTCTACCCCCCTCATTATGCTGAGTAAGGGGTAGCTCGTGGATGTCGAGGTTTCTGCTGAGGGGTGTAGTTTGTTGGCTTTTAAGCAGATTTTGGAAATGAAGGGGCAGGTTTTCCTTGACCTGCCCAGTGGTCAGGACAATGACTGAGGGGCTGCGTGTCCCTTTGCAGGGCCGGTCCACACCCGCCCAGCCCGCCCAGCCCGCGCTAGCATCCTACAGTCCCCCCGCCTCACAGTTCTCCTTTAAATGCATGTGTTAATTATCTTGCCACCACTGTAATTTCTCCCCGTGGCCCATTAATTAAGGGGTCACACTCTGAGAGCATGTTTACCCAATAAGCTTTCTTTTTTAATTATCCTAATTGCTTGGAGACTGACAAAGACCCTGTCCCTCTCCCTCAGCAGATTAGCGGGTGACAAACACACTTGCACACGCACACCCCTGCCTGATGCTCTCGGAGGGTCTGGGCCCCTGTCCACGGGTGGGAGAGGCTCGTGGTGGGCGGCCCACGTTCAGGAGCCCTCGGCACTGTGGGCCAGCGTCTGGCTCGCCACGGGCCCTGCATGTGCAGATGGGTCACAGTGGCCAGACGCAAGAGGGACCAGATGGGGAAACCGTGGGCAGGACCTCCCGGCCCAAGCAGAACCGAAAAGCAAGCGCTCGGGCCCCTGGGTCCTGCATCCACCACTGACTTGCCTGAGAGTCCACCCCAGGCCTGTCGTCCGAGCGTGCGAGCAAAGCTCGGTGGGGCCAGGGGTGCACTCAGCCCGAGGGGGAGTGTGCAGGAGGGACAGAGCTCAGACACACGGCGGTGCGAGAGGCAGCCGGCCCTTTGGCCACTCCACGAAACCCTGCCTGTTACCTCGGTGACTCTGAAGCAAATGGAACGGACAGAGCAGCCTCCGCTGTGGAAAGCAGTTAAAAAGTTAGATGTGGCACGACCGTGTGATCCGGAAATCCGCCCCTTGGAGTAAACCCAAAGCTGTGGCGAGCAGGGACTCCAACAGCTGCCTGACACCAAGCTCCACCGCCGTGTGCGTCACCACAGCCAGGAGGTCTCCATCGACAGCAGGTGGCTGCGCCGTGGCCAGTGGGACACTACTGAGCCATGAAAAGGAACAAAGTGCCGACACGCTACAACGCAGGTGAGCCTCGAAAACATTCTGCTGGGTGCAAGAGGCACGTAGAAAGGGCCACATGTGTATGAGTCCGTCTGTAGGGATATCCGGAATCGGCACATGCGCGAGACCCAACACTGATGGTGGCTGCCGGGGCTGGGGCACAGGGAAGTGGGGTTTCTTTTGGGGGTGATGAAAATGTTTTGGAACCAGATAGAGGTGGTGGTTGTACAACCACACGGAACGCCCCTTTAAAAAGGCTCATCTTAAGTTATGTGAATGCCACCTAAGCTCACCAGAAGGGAAGCCAGCCACAGTCCCGCCGGCAAGTGCCGAGGCCTCTGGTGCCAGGGACAGTTTGGGGGAACAAACGGCAAGGACAGGTGAGGGGGGGCTGGGAAGGCCGCTGCAGTCCCTCCCGCACAGGGTGGTCCGTAGCCCACTTCTCAAGGGCCTCCTGCAGCCAGGCCTCAAGAGTGGCTCATTTATTCTCTAAGTTTCCAAATGTGCACCGTGTCATTCGTGCCAGCCTCTCTGGGTCTCTTGGTGGGGGGATTAATTCGAGTTTGCTGAGCTAAGCACGGGGGGCACCCGGCCGGGAGATTAGGGCCGTGGCCAAGCACCTGCCTGCCTGCCCTCACCAGGCCCTCCGGCGTCCGGCTGTGCCGAGCGGCCCTGCTGGGGCCATGGTCGTTTACGTCTCTTTAATAAAGATTAAGATGTCAATGGGCCAGCGTCGCACCAAATCCCACTTTTATTAACTTCTCATTACCAACTGCGGAGCGAAGCCCGTTTCCGGCCTTGCGAAGCGGCAGGTTTTCCCGGGGAGGGACGTGGTCCCAAAACACCTTTAGGACCCTGAGCTGTGGGTCACGGCAGGTCCTGCTGACCAAGCACCCGGGCTCCCGGGCGAGGGTGGTGGCCTGTGGGGTGAAGGCCTGCACCCCAGGCTTTGCGCTGCCTCAGCACGGGCGAGGGGCTCTGGACGGTCGTCCACGGGGTCACAGGAGAGCTGGGGGCCC
This sequence comes from Bradypus variegatus, assembly GCA_004027775.1. NCBI lineage: Eukaryota > Metazoa > Chordata > Mammalia > Pilosa > Bradypodidae > Bradypus > Bradypus variegatus. The sequence continues at coordinate 85,722 of PVKY010000006.1, read as the reverse complement.
GGCCCCGATGGGACACAGACAACCCCTTCCTCAGGGCCAAAGAGACCCAGGCCCTTGACCGTCACCCCCTTTAAACCCCGTCCAGCCCCTTCTGGCCCTCCCGGGGTGACCCCCACTGGAGCTGGGCTCTGGGGCTGGGCTTGGGCTTCCCTAGTGGGCATCACCCCTTCACCGCTCCCCAAGTCCCCACAACCCCTCAGCTGCCTCCCCTGCCTCCTCCCGGAGGAGACCCAGCCCAGCAGGAGGTGACACACTCCCGCCACGGAAAGTTCCATCCTCCAGGCCGGCCCTAGGAACCGCATGGGCCTCCACCCCACTGGGCAAGCCCCTGCGGGATCCAGAGCCGTGCTTTCCCTCCTCCAGGGACCCCCGCACCCCCACCGCAGCCACCTCCTCAGCAGCCCCTCGCCAGGCCTTGCTGGCCTCCCTTCCGGCCCTGGCCTGAGGTCTCTGCTCACCTCCCACCCGCCCCTGCCCCTGCTCCCTCACCCCCATCCTGGTCCAGCCCACGTCAATGGGGCCTCTGCACCCCCAGGCACAGCACCAAACCCACTGGCCCTGTGCTGTCCTGGCCCTTCGGCCTCCCACCCACCCCTCTGGCCACTCCCTGAGCGTCGGCCTCCTCCTTGCTCCCATCGGCGTTCACGTCCCCTCTGGGGTCCCCCAGGCCCCGGGGTCTCCATGCCCGTGAAACTGTGTAACTGATGGGATGTCCAAGGGTGCCTCAAAGGCAAGATGCCCAAACCAACACTCGACTTCCAGCCGCCCCTGTGCCCAGCTGCCCCCCTGCAGACAGCGCTGCCTCCACCCGCTGCTCAAGCAGAACCACAGCCGCCCTCACCCCTTCGGTCCGAGTCCTGACGTTTCTCTCTCCAGGACACCCCGAAGGGCCGCTCTGGGCACCTCACTGCTGCCTCCCAGTCCAACCACTCCACGAGGCCCACAAGCCCCTCACCTGGGACCAGGGCCCTGTGGGACCCCCACCCCTCTGAGGGCTGGGGGCTCATCCCTCAGGGGGTTCCTCTGAGGGATGGGGGGCCCAGGGCCTGCCCCAGTGGGCTGGTTCTGTCCTGGGGCTCGTTGGTGGGAGGCGGATGAGGAGGCCCAGCAAGACGAGCCCAGGGCTGTGGGCAGCCCCAACAGGAGGGCGGGGGCAGCCGTGGCCGGGCCCGGTGGGGGAGCAGCCTCCCCACGTGTGCAGGACAGAACCAGAGTCTGCCTGGTCCTGATTCCCTGCACCTGGATCCAGGCCGGCAGCCCAGCGGGGTGGGCGGGGGGCTTGCCCGTCCCTGGGTGTCCCGGGCCTCCGTGGGCCTGGGGGGACAGACCCTCCCTTTCTCCCCTCCCAGCACTGGCTCTCCAGGGGCATGGAGAGCGTCAAGCCCCACTTGGCACCCCCATCACTGTAACAGCGGTGCCTGGGCACGGCGGCAGCACCCATCGCTGACTCGGTGCTGCTGGCACAGAGCTGGGGCGGCGTGTGCCGACGTTGCTTTTCTGTGACGGTTACCAACGCACTCATCACCCTCATTTTAGGCCCCCTGACCGGCTCCCCCTAAAGACCACATGTGTATGTGGTGGGATTTTCCTCTTCGGGTCCCTTTTGAGGTACGATCCTGCCGGCTTGGTCTCCCCGTTTTGGGGAGCGAGGGGGTGAGCAGCAGTCGTCCCCGGGAGTGGCTTGGGCCCACGGCACCCGCCCCTGAGACTGCCAAGTGTGTCCATGTCACTGTCCAGTGACGCCGGGTCCATGGGCCTCTGCAGGCAGCTGGGCAGCGGCTCCCGGGGCTCAGGTTTGTCCTCCCCTCTCGGGCCACCTTTGCCATCAGAGGGGCTCCCACCAGCTCTCGGGGGCTCACGGGATTCACGGGCGTTAACAGAACTGTACTGAGGCCCGAGGCATGGCCCAGGGACCCTGCGGGGTCAGCAAACACCTGTGTGCTGAGGCATCGACCATGCTGCTTGAGAGACTGGGGCCAGGTGGCCTGGGGTCCAGTCCCTCAGCAGCTGGGAGCCCTTGGGCAGGTTACTTAACCTCTCTGTGCCTCCAAATGCTCTCCGATAGGCTGGGGTGCTGCTGAGCCCTCTGCCAGCTTCTTGCCACAGGCAGAAGCACCGAAGAAGCATCAGCCCCCCACATGGGCAACTATTCTCCTGGAAACACCCTGCACGGGGTCCGACTCAACTTCAGGGCCAGCAGGGTTGGGGGCTCGGGAAAGCCAAGAGGCCAGAGGGGGCTACAGCCCCGTCCCTTCCCTCCTGCCGGCCAGGCCCCTTTGACCACATGCCAGGCAGGCTGCAGCGGGACCTGCCACAGCCCAGCAAACCTGCCCCCAGGTGCCGACTGTGAGCCGGGGCCGGGGCGGAGGGTGAGACGGGCTGCAAAGGAAACGCCGGTTCTGCCTCTGTCTGCCTCTCCCTGCCTCAGGTCCCCTGCATGTCGCCCGGGAGGGTGGCTGGGCCACTGCTCTGTGCACAGGCCACCCATCCACACCCGGCCCGACAGCAAGCAGTCCAGGGCCCATGTACCAGAGGGCCTAAAAGGGATTCGTGCTGCTGTGCAAACAGACTTTCCAGAAGCTTCTGCTTTCTCACCCTCTCTCCAGCTTTCCAAACTCACATTGTGGATTGGCGGGCTTATCGGTAAAGGGCCGTCTGGCAGTTAAAAGATGTTTCCACGCATTGTGAGGCTGCGTAGAAACCGAGTCATGTCAGTCCCAAGGACAAAGGAACTCAAGAGTTTGAAATGCAAAAATATTTTGACCCGACTACATCATTTTTCAAAGGAAAAGAGTAATTCACGGCTCACAATTCACTTGCTATCTTGCAGGAAGTCCTGTATTTCGTATTAACTCCCCAGGGCCTGCTTCCCTGCGCTCAAGGTCCCCAAAAGGGCAAGTGCCAAGGGGACATTTATGAGTTTTCTTTCCATCTCTTCCTGTTGTTTTTTCTCGCAGTGACACCCCCTTTTGGTGCAGCACTTTCCACCCTGTTGTTTGGGGTCTGATGTCCCAGGGTCTCCCCAACCCAGGAAGTTGACTGGGGAACACAGTGTCTGCCCTGTGTTGCCAACACAGAAACCAAGGCTTGGAGAGGCTAGATGACCTTCTCCAGGTCACACTGGTCGGTGGTGGAACCAGGACTGGAGCTTCTGGGGTCTTCTAACTCCTCCCCTGTGCTCTTTGGTTGTCCTGTGTAATGATTGTGTCTGGAGGGGTCTAGAGGGCTCATCACTGTCATCATCATCACCACCATCATCACCATCACCATCGTCACCATCATCTCTATCATTTTCACCACCATTGTCACCATCACCACCATCATCACCACCATCACTATCCTCACCACCACCACCATCACCACCATCTCTATCATTTTCACCACCATCATCGCTGGTCATGCCTAAGCCCCGAGAGCCTGCCAGCTGCTCTTGCATAAGCTTTGTACATCTTAGCTCACTCCATCCATCCACAACCTAATGAAGGAGGGACTATTCCACCTTCACGTTAGAGATGAGGAAACTGAGGTGCTGAGAGGGCAGTCCTCTGACAAGAGTCTTTTGCTTTCCAAGAAGTTCTTTTGCACCCCGAAATCCCCCAAGTCCAATGGAGGCGCTTGAGGAAGGGCTTCGTGAGTGTCCCTCAAGCAGGCTCAGACGGGGCTCACCCGGGAGGCGGCTGCTGGGGTCAGGGCTGAGCACCAACCCCTGAAGGCCCCTGAAGCTATGTCCCCAGAACCCCAGGAATCAAGACCACACAGAAGGTGCTCCTGGGGGCAGGGCCACGGCTGCTTCCTGGGCTCATGCACGGAGACAGTTTTGTCCTATGTGATGAGTGGTTTCCCCTTGGGAGAGAAGCTGCTTCAGAGGCCAAGAGGAGGGGTTACACAGGGGGCAGCCCTGAAAGGGTGCAGATGCAATGTTGAAACCAGGGGCCCGGGCGGGCACAAGGCTTTAGGGGAGCCTTGGGACCCTTCGGGGGTCAAGAGGCTCTCATGAAAGGGAAGTGCCAGGTGTTGTTATGGAAGCCGGGGTTGAACCCACGAGAGCACTTGCTGCCCTGGAGGAGAAGGAAAACTGCTTCAGCACAGCCTCGGTCAGCACTAGCAGAAGAGGGCACGGCGGGGGTGAGGCCCGGGAGAGGCAAGACACCGCCAAGCCCGGGAGGGGAGGTGGGCAGCTCTCTCAAGAGACCCTCACCCTTGGGGCCTGAGTGCACAAGCAGATGCTTCCCATTTGGAAGTGCAGAAAAGCCAGGGAGCCCCGAGGACACGGGCCAGCTGCCCCCTCTCCTTCAAAATGCTGAGCTGGGAAATCTCAGCCCAGTCCCGGGCTCCAAGGTCTGGGTTTGGGGTCCTGCTGCCTGTGGGGCTGAAAGCTGAGCTTACGATCTGCGCCACCCTGGGAGGGGGCCCTCACCTGTCTGAACCCCAGTTCTTGACGATAGGGTGGCCGTGCACTGGCACGAGGTGGGGGTGGGAGCCTAAAGGCTTCTGCCTCCTAATTCACCCCAGCTCAGGGGTGTGGGGGTGACCACGCCTCCCCTGGAAGCAGGCAGAGTCCTAGAGCTTGGGAAGGGTTCCTGCCTCCCCCTACTCCGTGGAGCACCCAGAACACCTGTCTTCATCCCCCTCTTGGGCCATGGGGAGACTCAGGTCTCCCCTATATCAGTTAGGGGTCCCCCTTCCTCCCTGAGGGCTGCACATGTGCAGGATGGGCCAGGGGTGCCCTCGGACCCCACCCCATCCTCGCCCCCTTGTGGGATGGTCCCCAATCTGGGCCTCTCGAAGGGCGGGTTTGCTGTTTTTCTCCACTTCGCCAGCTCCCTGCGACTCCTGCCTCTGCACGTCTCGTCCAAAACAGCAATACAAAGGGAGGAAATACATTCAAAATCCTCCTCCTCGTTTTATTTTTGCAGCTCTCTGGGGTGACCATAATGCAGGTTCCCTTCCGGCAATTATCTGCCGTTTTGGGGCCTTGGTAACTGGGAGCCTCGGGTTCGGAGGCCAGAGAAAACTGAAATGCCCCGGGCTGGGGCTGGCACAGCGCTGTCCCCAAGAAAACCTCTGGGGGGTGGGGTGGGGCATGGGGGGCCCTTGCCCCACACAGCGCTGGCAATGGCGGATTTTTTTTGTCCTTGACACGCGCCCCCTCCTCTCGGCTGATCCGCGATGCACGCCACTCTAGACTGTCTGTAGGTGATAATTTTCTGTCCCTGGCAACGCAAACATTTCTGTGGCTAAAGCTTTGAGCCTTGGCCATCGCTCAGAAAAAACAGAGGCAAGGTTCCAACATGAAATAATAAGTCTCGCTTTTTATTACTTAATTTATCAACACTATACTGGAGGAACATCTTGTTAACTGGGTAAGAAGAAACGCTTCCCCAGTTCGGCCCCGGCTGCTGGAAGCAGATGATGGTGGAATAATGAATTCTGTTCGCATACAGCGGGGCCCGTGCTAAAAGAGGGCATTATTCAAAGGAGGAAATATCATTACATAAGAAAATGGTGCACTCACCCTGAATCTGTTAAATTAAGAAATCCCTCTGTTTCTGGCCAAAGTTGATCTGTCATGCCCGCAGCTTTGTCTCTCTATAGCAGGGGGCAGGATGGAGGGATGGCTGAGAAAAGCGACTCTTTAGAATCGGCAAGGTGCAGGGACCTCGCCAAGCCCACCGTGGGAAGGTGGAGGCGTTTCTGTTGGAATGAACGGAGCAAATGGCGCTGCGGATCTTGGAACCATGCCCCCCATGATGGGGATCTGACCAGGGCCTGGGCATCCAGGCAACCCCAGGCTGTTGGGGGCACACAGAGAATGCACGCTTTGTCAAATTCAACCTTGTATCTCCAGCCCCTCAAATGGGGCCTCACATAGAGCAGGGGCTTAGTAAATATTTGTCAAATGAGTGAATAAGTGAATGAATGACATTTTGAGATTACAGTGAATTGGGCAAAATACAAGTGATTCCCAAAGTTCCTTTGTCCTGGAAAGTGGGGTTCTGCTGCAAGCCTACCTCCAAGCCCCCAGCAGCTTGACAAAATAAAGTTTTTTTCTCCTGCACGCTACCTGCCTGGCGTGAATTTGCAGGGTGGCTCTGCTACAGGAACCCCCGGGGCTTAGCTGGAGCTTTCTGCCTGCCGTGGAGGGGAGCAGGGAGGTCTGGAGGCAGCCAAATGACAGGCCTGGAAGTGACACGTGCATCTTCCACCCTTGGCCAGATGGCTCCATCCAACCACAAGGAGGGCACCAGGTACATCCCAGCCTGTGCCCGGAGGCAGAGAGCCCGGCATCGTGGTGGACAGCACTGGCGGCCACGAGGCCAGGCCGGCATCCTGGAACGCAGACCTGAGAGCTTCCCGGGTGCTGACCGCTGACCGTGGCCACCACCATGTTAACTGCCTCTGTCGTTTCCAGAGCCTGCCCGGGCCAGGCAAACCAGCCGAGCACTTCGCAAAAGTCGACACGTTCCCTCATTAAGGCACCCCGTCTAGCGAGCGGTTCCAACACGGAAAACTGGCGATGACGTTACCACCAAGAAGGAATTGCTATTGCCATTTTTGTGTATTTCCTTTCACATATACACATTATTTCACACATGTTTTCATACATGTTTGTCCTAACACGTCTGTGTCTTCCACATAGGTGCATCTAGGTATAAGGTGTGTGTGTGTGGGCCACATCCACACTTTGAGAAACCTCTTTCATTCTGGGTTATCCAAACGCCTCTCTCCGGGCATTGGGGGCTGGCTTGGCTCATCCCATCTGTGTGGGACACCTCACTGCCCCTTGGTCAAAGGCAGGGAAGGCACGGGTCACGCCAGGCTATGCTTTTTCTCAGTGGACGTCAGGACTCCTGGGCCCCTCCTGGGCCTCCCCTCCAGCCAAGGGACAAGGAATGATGCCCACCACTGACCTGGCACCCTGGACTGTCCTTCCTTCTAGGGCTCGGGACCACGAGTTAAGGGCAGCTGTTCGTTCTCGAGGGGTGGGTGCGCCCAAGAGACCCACTGAGGTTGGCGAGGGTAGGGGGTCATGTGAGCCGCACACGGCAGAAAGAGGAGGAGGCTGCATTTTCACTTTACCTTAATTTCCCCCAAGGTCACCTGCCTTCACCTCAGCCACAGGCTGCACCTGCTGTCCGCACCCCTCGGGCCTTTATGCATATTTGGCTTGTCACCCAGGGGCTGCACGAGGCCTCCTGCAGAGAGGCACGTTTGTTCCTAACTTGTCACCGTCCCCCCACCTGCACCCTCTACCACATGGCTGCAGGTCTCCGCAGAGGTGGGGCACACTGCCTGCGCACGCCCGTGTGCACACACACACACACGCTGCTGGGAGCGGCCACGCAATCTGCTTTGCCTGTTGTGGGCAGAAGTGACGATGTGGTTGGTCTGAGCCCGGGCCTAAGGCTGTGTCACAGGCTTCCACTCCCTTCTTCTTCTGCCCTCACCACAAGAACAACCTGCCCCTGGGTGGCCCAAGGGTCCAAGGAGGGCGACAGACATGCACAGAAAACCGGGCCCAACGCCCAGCTCGGAAGCAAGCCTGGCCGGGCCAGCCTGGATCCACTAAATGCACGGGCACAAGTGAGAACCCACACGTGCGAAGCCACTGGGTTTGGGGTGGTTTGTTATGCGGCAACATCACGGCAGTAGCTGACTGATAAACCTACATCCCTTACTCCAGCACAACCCGGTCCAGCCTTTCTCTGAACTCTATCGCGTCTGTGGTTTAGTGCTATTCGGAGTTTAACTCCTGGATTGTCGAGGTGACTGACATCAGGGCTGGAGAGGTGTACGGAGGTGAGAAGGTATAACACAAGTCATTAACAGTTGCTTTAGAGACTTACGTGCTGGTCTTTGAAAAATCCTGACTTCTCCACTTAATCGAGTGGCTTTGGGCAAGTTCTTGAGCCCTCTGGGAACACCCACATGGGTGTCTGTGGACAAGCGAGTTGGTGCACAAAGAGCACCGGCATCTGCTTCTCTAAGGAACAGTGGCAGTGACAACAGCAAGACAGCTCATGGAGGGCACAGACCCCACACAGCCCGTCCCACCCCACCCAGCCCTGGGTGACTGTCCAGTTGGGCAGGGGGCTCCAAGCTCAGTGCCAGCATCTGGGGTGACCCTCCCCCTGCATCGGTGTCACCTGACAAGGAGCCAGAGGCACTCCCCAGAGAGGTCAGGAATGGAAGATGAGCCTGGGGGCCTGGTGGGTCCTCACCCAGACTCCCCTTCCCCTGGGACCCAGCAGCCCCCACCCCAGCCTCAGCACTCTCTAAAGGTAGGTGTCTTCCAGCGCCAGATGGAGGGGGCTTTCCCTGGGGCAGGGTGGTGGTGGTGAGGCGCATGCCTCCCGAGGCTCTCCAAACACAGAGACGCCTCACGCAGCCCCCGGGGGGCTCAGGCCTTTGTGTCCTGTCTCCGAGCATCGCCACGGGCAGCGTCTCTACCTACCCCAGACCCAGGGCCCACCTGAGACTGCCCGGGCAGTGCTGGCCTCGGGCTCTGAGGGGGCAGCCACACAGTTCCGGCCCCCACGGTGCTCCGGGGGAACTCCCTGGGCACTTCAGGGGCCCCAAGGAAGTCCACTCCCTGAGCCCGGGACCCTCGGTGCCAGCAGAGAATGGGCTCGAGCTGCTTGGCCTCCCACCCTGGGGGCACCTAGGGGAGGAGGGGTGGCAGGAGGCGCCAAGGGCCACTGTGGGGAGGTCCCTGGGGCGCACAGGCCAGGGAGGTGCTGCCTTGTACCCTGGAGAGCAGCATGCCACCGCCACACACCTGTGGGTTTGCAACCTGAAGTCGACTTTTATACTCAAAATGATAATAATCGTAATAATTGAGATTATCGCAGAGATCCAAGAATGGAAGGGAAACGTGTCGTTTTCCACTGCGGAGCTGCAGGTGCACTGCAGGGGGGACCCCCCCACCCAAGCCGATCACCCCCCGAGTTTGCCGAGTGTGTGTCTGTGGGTTCAAAGCAGAAGACGCTAAATAGGCCTCCGAGCTGATGTATTTTTCTCTCCTAATAGTGCGGCACAATTTAATTAACTCAATATTGCACCCACCTGAAGATGACGGATTTTATTGACGCCACCATCTGGCTCCCATCAAGCCGGTAATGTAGCCAATAAATCCTGCTGCAGAACTGGGGACGGCGGAGGTGTCCACCTGCTCTGGCGATCCTGCCCCGCTGCCCCGCGGCAAAGGCTGTGGGTGTCGGGGCCCCTGTGCACCCCACGCAAGGGGCCGCCTGGGATGCCCAGAGACAGCGGGTTGGGGCGCTCCACTTCCACTGACTTGGACTTGCCCTGCAGGAGGCCCCGCCCTGGGGAAGGTGCCCACGAGGGAGCCACACCTCCCAGCCCGGGGCCTGCCCCTGGCTTCCAACTGCGCCGGCCACCAAGGGCCCCTCGGCCCCTGTCCCCACGCCACAGGCAGCGGGCACAGCTGCTGACGCCAGCTGAGCAGAGCCTGCATGTCCAGAGCCAGGCAAGCCTTCTCACGTGACTTGAGCCCTCAACAAGGCAGGGGGCTACACCCCATCATCGTCTCCCATTTACAGAGGGCGGGATTGAGAGTTTGAGCCCCCGAGCTCCACATTCGGTGGCAAGAGAGGTTTAAAGGGTCTGGGTGGGGTGGGAAGGGGCAGTGCAGCTCAGCCCTGCTCCCCGGGGTCCCCAGGCCCAGGAAAAGGAGAAAGTCCCTTTGTTTACCCTCCGGGCTGATGCCCCTTCCCCAGTCTGGGGTTTGTCCTTCAGAAATGTGGGCTGTTTCGTCTGCTCTGATTTCAGGTTTGCAGAAGACGTCAGGGGGGTGGGGTGAGGGGTGTCCCCACAGCCACCTGCTCCCACAGGCCCTGCCAGGGGCTGCAGTGGGGGCGGCCTCTGCCCACCCGCCCTCCTCTTGGGCTCTTACGTCTGCCCGCACCCCCCTGCCTTCCTGGAAGAGGGGTCATGCCGACGGATTCCGGGATGAGAAAGAAAGCCCTGTTCATTTCTTCCTCACTCGCAAATAAGGGAGAAACCAGGTCTTTTCCCCATGCGGCCGGCTAGCTTTTGTTTCCCTGCGCGGGCCGGGGCTTCTGCGGGCATCCCCCGGGGCCTGCCCTGAGCCCCCGTGCTCCCAGGGCCTCGGCCGCGCGGGTCCTCGGGGATGCCACCTCCGGCAGCAGGTAATAAATTACCGCGAAGGAAATTAATTAGCTGCCCTCGCCGGCCTAACCTGACGGTTTAAGCTGATTTAAAGGAGGCTTGGGTTGGATGAGGTGGGGGGAGCAGAATCAACGCAATTTCGAGGGGGGTGGGGGCAAAAAGGCAAAAAGAGGTTACATTTATAAAGTAGTCACCCAGTCCGAGGTGCCATAACTCACTCTCAGGCCACGCCAAGGGGCCATCGATCACCCTTATCAGTGCGCGGGGTGGGCGGGGCTCAGGACGCAGCCCCTGCCTGGGCGGCAAGTTCAGGGGCCTGCGGGGGGCGGGGCGCGGGGGTCAGAGTCCACGGGGGCGGGCGCCCCTCCCCGGCCCGATCGATGGCCTCCGCAGCCTCCGCAGCCAAGCTCCCGCGGCATCCAGGGCCGGGGGGGCAGGCGGGAGGTGGCCGGGATGAAGGGGGTCCCCAGGGCTGTGGGGCCCGAACTGTCGCGGGCAGGGGACCCCGGGGGAGGCGGCGTTTTCTGACTTTCTGCTGGTCTCAGCCACCTGACACCTCTCGGCCTTCCAGGCTTTGATTCAGCAAAATCAAGGATGCAAACTTCTTAGGAGTACTTAGTTTCCATGGCAACCGGAGCTGCCCTCGAGATTATTGTCCTCCAGAGGGGACTGACTTTACTATATGTCCACTCGCTGAATTAATGGAGTCCCGACTCTTTTATCAGCAGCCTCCAAACAATGGCGGGACGGCCGTGTCGGGGAAGGGCTTTCAGACCCTGGCCCCGCTTTTGTCCGCGGCTTACTGCAACCGAGCGAGGCTATTCAGCCAAAGATTATCAAAATCAACTCCGGGCCGTCTCCCTGGCAGCTAAACACACTTTGATTTCATAAAGACATAACTGATCACACATGCAAATTAATAATTTCGATTCCAGCGTTCCGAGGGCTTGGGCTCTGCTGGGTTTCTTTTGTTTTGTTTTGTTTTTTTTAAATAATGTGCACTTGTAGGTAAATTGCCGTTGAAAGAGCTCCGGTGGCTTCTGAGCAACGCCGACTAGGAAGGGAAGGAGATTCCAGAGCAAAAGGATTTCTAAATGCAAGCTCACTGGCACAGACCTCACCATCACTGAGGATGACCAGGGCACAGGGAGCAAGGGGCGGCCACAGAGAACCTTCTAGAATGCACGTCAGCCCCTCATTCCAGGATCGCCCATTTCTTGTTCTGCAAGCAGCTCTTTCCCTCCCCTCCCCACCTCTTTCCCTGAGCCTCCAGCCACAAGGAAAGTGCTTCCTTAGGGGAAAACAATAGGAAACAAAATGAACTGTGCGGCACAACCCTGACGAAAGGCCCAGCTACCCTGATGGTGGGTGGGTAGACGTCACCCACCCGGGGAAGGCAGGCGGGGACCTGGGCGCAGCCCCGCGTGGCTCGGGGAGCGTGGCCTCCACGGCGACTGCTGCAGAGGACAGTTCGCAGCCGCCCCCGCCCCCACCCTGCCCCGCGTCCCAGCCGGGTCGGGGCAGCCAGGAGGCCTCTGACTTCCCGACACGAGACGCTGATTCGCCCGGGTTGGCCGTGGGAAACATCCTCACAGCACCCCGGTGGGAAGGGCCTAATATCCAGATAATCATTTCACAAATTATCCTAATTCCCAATCCATCACCCTGCGTGGACAGGGCAGGGCTGGGCTTTCAGATGACGTTTATGACCTGTAGCATTTTGTACCTAGCAATAATAACGGGGAGAGATTTACGGGCCCATCAGCGGCCCCTTTTCCAGCAGTATGACTTTATTAGCTCAATTTATTTTTGACCCCCCCTCTAAACCTCATTCGTGCTTATGCCAGCCCTTGCCCCGAGCACTGGCCTGGCCCAAGTTTTCGCAACTACTGGCTCCCCAGCTCCCCGGTCCTAGCCCTACTGATGCAAATTCCCGATTTCTTTTTTTTCCATAGCGTTGGGGTGAGGAGAAAGAAAAAAAAAAAAAAAAAAAGAAAAAAAGGTAACTTCCTTCTGTTTGCATTTTCTCCCAGTTGTGCTGTATTAACACATCCTTCCCTTTCAAGATGGTAAAGAAAGCAAGATAAAGTGGGACAAAAGCGAAAGGCTGTCGGGGCACTGAACCCTTTTCATATCACCAAAGAGATTGAATCAAAATTCTTTTAGCTGATACCATCTCCCCGGGTGGACCACACTCTTGTTAACGGATAAATTCAAGCCCTCCGGAAAGTCAAAGAATAAATTTAAGCCTTTTGCCAAATGTCTATCCTATTGGATTTTGATAAGACGGCCATTGAGCCTCAATAATGTCTTCCATCCATTTTCAGCAGGCCCTTAACATGGCTCTTTATTCGTCCCCAAAGCCTCTTCCCCCGGCCTTTTTATTACCGGCTCCAGCCGGCTCTCCAGGGAGCAGGGCGAGTGATGGATGGACAGCCGGCCAGATTAGCTCCCGCAGATGTTTGCTCGCCCCGAGCCCCTGGCTTTCCCTCTAAGTAAACAGAGACGAAACAGAGGGTCTCCTGGACGGAGCAGCCCCGAGGGCTGGTCACCGTGGCTGCAGAAGGCGCAGGCCGTGGACCTGCGGCCAAAGCGACTGCACGAAGCGCCGGGGATGGGTGTGGGAAGACAGGGCGTGGTGGGGCGGATGAGCGGGTCCAGGCAGGGGCCAGAGCTCGGGGCTGCGCAGATGAAGGTGACGGGGGAGGAGGTGGGTGCGGGGTGCGTGTGGTAAGAGGAATGCAGGGGTGCAGGGAGACGGAGGGGAAGCAGGGGACAGGGGAGGGGTGGGGATCGGAGCCCCCAGACCCTGAGCCTTGGCAGCGGACCCGCCCCTCCTGGGGGTGTGGCCTAGCCTGATGCCCCTCACAGGCTGCCACCAATGTCACTCCATAGGGAGCCCTGCCTCACGGCCGCAGGCCCTGCCCCCCCGTCCTGGGCTCTAACCCTGGTACAGGTCCCACCAGGTTCCCGGGCTCGCTGTCTGCCCTGTGGACTCTGAATAGCTGGGCCTGCAGCACCCCCCCCCACACACACACACACCGCACGCCTGGGTCTCTAATATTTAAGATTTATAACCGTGACTTTCCCATCAAATGCCATGTTTTCTGCATCCCATTTGTCAATCCACTGATTGAATTAATTAACTTTTGTTACATTTCACTGAAGCAGATAAAGGAAGAGGGAGCCTTCCCCTAAAGATGGAGTAACTGAGCTCAGAGACGCCGACGGCAAACATCAGGGTGCACGGCTGCCCCAGCGACGCTCCCAAATGCGCGTGACTTTGCCAAGAGTGGGTCCTGTTCAGCCGTCAGCAAAAACCCCAAACTGAAAGAAACTCAGAGTCTTTGTCCCAGTACCAAGGAATTCACTGGCATAGCCCTTAAAACAGCACTGCGGTTCATGTGAAGAGTTATCTATTTTAAAAATATTTTTTTTATCCACAGTCTTAAGTAACACGTCTATTTGTAGGGTGGGATCTTCTCTTTGGATAGAAGGTCAAACGGATTCTGTTTACTGGGTGTGACTCCATCTGCCCATGACTTTTGGCTCCTCTCTCTCCCAGTCCCATCCCCTCTGTGTCCCCCACAGCGTCTGGGGGAATAACTTTGGGTCCAGGTCTGAGCACCGGGATTAGGTTTTCCACCGTCCCACTGCCATGGCTGTGGGCAAACATCTGAGGCCCCAAAACCAGTGAGGCTGCAATGTCCCGGGAGCCAGTGGGTCGCCGTGTGCAGTTTCTCACTCTGGTGAGCGGTGCAGAGACACCTCCTCCAGGCAGCCCCCCTGTCTGTAATGTGGTAAAGGGAGAGGCGCGGCCGGGAGTTGGGCGAGTTTGGCCCCAGGGCTGCCCTACACCTCCATGACCAGGAGACCCCCTCAATCCTCCGTACACCAGGCTGGGTTTGTGGGGTTGGTAGAAGGGCAGGGAGAGATGGCCGCCGGGGGTCCCGTCCACTCCGGGCCTGACCCAGCCTCACGACGGGTCTCCCAGGCCTGTGTCCCGTGGGACGGAGCCTCCAAGGGTCGGCTCCACGCAGGGCAGTTGTCCGCGGGCCTGGGCAGCTCTCGAGAGCCTCCTGACCTCTGGAGGATGCAACACAAAACCCCGTGTTCCCCCCACTCCTCCCCAAGCCACAAAGCTGTGCCGTTCCCAGAGGCCTGATGGCTGTGCCCACTTCTGACGCCCATCTTATTATTCTGGTTCAAAAGCGTCCAGCAGTTGCCTCTTCACGACCCATTAAATTTAGACTTGACCTCTTTACCTTCTGTGTTGGCCTCTGTACCCAGCCTGGAAAACCCGACTGCCTGCCATAAATTTATCCCCTTTAAACACCCGCCTGGCCACCACGATGTGCATTCTGGAGACACTGTCAGGGAGGAAGTCAGAGGGTCCAGGGACACATTTGTGGTGGGAAAAATGCAGATTTTGTGTTCACGCTGGAAGTCGAGAGACAAGCTGACTTCAGCTCCCCTCTAGGAGGATGTGAAACACCGCAACACTTTGAAATACGGAAAAGCTCCTTAAAGCCATTTGCTGCTTTATATCCTCTAAGAAAATATGGATTTATTCAAAGAGGCAGGAAAAGAGAAAGAGGCAGCACAGCGGACAGTGGTTGGGTCTCCTTAAAGGAGCACTTGGCCACGTCTTAGGGACACTGGCCCCAGCCTACCTGGGCAACGGGAACCGGGGAACGGCCACCTCGTGCCCGTCGACACCTCAGACCAAACGGCTCCCCCAAGACCAGGCACAGCTGCAAGACTTGTGGGGACACCCCAGGTAAGAACTCACCCTGCAGCCAGGGGTCCCTGCCTGATCTTGCCGTGTCCCATTGCAAGGTGTTCTCCAAACAAATCCCCCCAATCAACATCTCCAGGGCTCAACCTGGAGAGAAGCAGCAGATCCCCTCGCCCCCACAGAGAGCCCCCCGGGCCGATCCGCTCAGACCACGCAGCCAGGCACACAGAGGCCTCGGCAAGGCTCGGCCGAACCCACAAAGCGCGGTTGCTTTCTCTTCCCTTCCGGAGCTAAGAAGGGGCATTTTCGATGACTGGACTGCTTGGTCAGGCCTCGGCTTTCCCTGCCCGGAAGGCTGACAGTGCCCCTTCAGTGCCCCTTCCGTGCCGAAAGATCCAGTTGTGATTTTGACATTAAGAAAATGGCACTTGCGAGGAAGCGGATGACTCAGCACTGATTCACCGCTCCTTACAACCCGTGCCATGCCCCCCGTCGCTGCCCGCGTGGGTTACAATTAAATGTGACACTCTCTGCTTCATCTTGCAATGCTTGAAAGCAAAGGAGCCTGGAGAGTGAAAGCTATGTTAATTTTATTGGAAAATCCAAAATAAGAGATAAGTGGCTGTGTGTGTACGTGCACGTGTGCGTGTCGGATGCTGTGTACACTCGGTGGAGGCTGAGCTCCACCTGATGAGTGGGTTCGAGGTTTGGGGCGTCATTTCTGGACCTGGTTCTGCTGGCCGGGGCCGGGACTTGCAGCATGAGTGCAGAGCTATGTCTGCGTCTCTGCGTGTGCACCTTTGGCCGGTGACGTGTGCATTTTCTGTGCAGATTTTGCTTGCTGGACGGTTTGGAGCTAATGTTTCTCAACCAGCTATCACGCCTCATCTGTCAGCAAAGTAGGGTAACATCTATGCTGGCGCGTCTTCTTTCGACCTAACGGTTTGCTTATTTAACGCGACACTTGAGCCTTTTTTTGGAAGCTATTAGTACAGCCAAAACCTTTGTTCAGTCAGCAGCCAATTCTTTCCCCCATATTCTTTTCATGTGAGTACCCGCTGAAGATAGTCAAATAAACACAACCTGAGTTCATTTAATTTTACTATGTCTGCATGGCCCGGAGCTGTCCCACCAGTACTGGGTTCACCCCCATTCTCAAGAATTGGGGTGTTTCACAGATGGGACCCACTACCCCCCCACTTACACACTAGCAACGAACATCGCTCTAACTGCCTAGGAATTTTTGTTCTAGAGATGCATTTTCCCACAGACAATGCATTGTTCTCACCCTAAACTACTCACTCATGAATTGGAACTCGCAGAGGCGACCGACCGGGAGCGTGAAGGGGGCAACGAGAGAAGAAGGCACAAAACAAGCCGTCCTACCTTTCTGATGCAGCCCTCCTGTGACGACATTTCCGAATCCGTCAGGATTTGCTGCAAAATAATTTTGAAAGCGGTTGTTAGTTCCTGACAGAATGTTCTCAAGCTACCGTGGGTTATAAACAGTGGGGGCAGAGCCAAATGTTCTCTGGGATAGCCGGGGCAAAGCCGCGCGCTTCTGCACAGTAGGAAACACAGTGCCCACGCGTCACGGGCCCTTTGCCCCAGTGGGGCCGGACCCCCTTGCTGAGCACGGCAAGCCCCCTTCAGGCCCCACCCCCCCCGGGACGGAGCTGGGCCGTCACGGCCGCCATCGCAGGGAAGGGGCCACTTTGGGGCAGGGTAGAGAGCCACGGAGGGGTCCAGGCCGCCTCTGTGAGAGCAGCTCCGTGGGGAGCAGGAGGACGTGTTGAGCGTTCAGTGGACTCTCCTTGTCGCCCCTGAATCCACCAGTAAATCCGGAAGCACGTGCTGATAGACGATGTTCCATGTTGTGCGGGCCCTGGGTCGGGGGCTGGCAGTGTGGCGACCTGGTCCCTGCCCTCCCGGGGTTTCAGTCCAGCTGAGGAGGTGGGGATCGGACGGGCAGCGTCCGGCAGAGAGGGTGGGCAGGGGCAGGGGCCGCTGCAGCCCGGGCAGCCACGGTTGGCACTGGCGGAAGGGGCTCCGATGCCACCTCCCGGCTACAGCTCCTTGGGCAAATCCCAGGCGGCAGCACTTTAGCCCTTTAGTGACATCCCCGATTTTGTACAGGGGGACCATCTCTCCGTGGTTTTTAGAGGCAACTCCTCAGCGGAAACCAGGCTCCGACAGGGAAGGCAGTGGCCTGGGGTGCCCCGGGGGAAGGCTCCCGCAGCTGGGCAGTCCTGCCCCTCCCTCAGCCTGTCCCACCCACTTGGAGACTTCGGTGGACAGGGCCTAGGGTGGTGATGAGAGAACGTGCTGGCTATTCCGGATCCTTCTGCCTGTAAGTGTCCACTTGCAGCCGAGCGTTTTGCTGGCTTCTGCTCTTCAAACCCTCCTCAGGGTGGTTCCCAAGTGCTTTATAAGCTGAGCAAACTGACCAATTAGCCACATAAACTGGATTTTCTCTTCTGGGTTGAAAGTGCTATACATTGTTTATAAATCACATATAAATCATAATGTTTCCATAAGAATCAAAACCAAGATTGAAACTAATATTTAAAAGATAAAATCAGAAATGACATAAAAAACCAGCGGCTCTGTTTCCTCTCCCCCAAAGCACACGACTGCTCTTAGAGTCTGTAAGTGTCGCGTGGCGTGTCGGCCGGTGCCCACGCTGGCCTGGGGACGGGGACGCGGCTGCCAAAGCCCCAGGCAACCCGCCTGAGCTTGGCCGTCAGGGCGGAAAGTCATGTCTTTAAATGCTGAGCATTTGGAGCAAGTTGGGATTTTGTTTCTTTTAATAGATTCTGAAACTTTGGTTTGGAAAGTGACTATAAGTGGAAAAAGAGAATGAGACAGAAAAGGACAGGCCCAGAAGGACACCCCAGGGACATTTCTACAAGGGAACCGGCCAGGCCATGAGAGAAGGACGGCAGCCCCAGACGCAGGGGGCGGGTCCAGCTGGCAGGCAGGGCTCCCCGTTTCCGCCCCTTGGCTGTCAGCTTTGCACCCCCGGAACAGAGCCAGGGCGGATGGCCGGAGGAGCCGCAGGCACACAAGGGAGACACTGCCGGGCCCTCAGGAGGGCCCAGTGCCTCCTGTGCTCACCTACGCCCGGGGCGGGGGGCCCGCTCCAGAGATCCTTTGTGGGGTTGGGGGCACAGCGCTGTGCACTGTGGGGTCCCCTCAATGAGAGACGCCCCCGTGGCTTCTCCTCGCCACTTGCCTGCCAGTGGGCGACCTCACCCCAAGGAGAAATTTCTGAATTTTCCGAAGGAGACTCGGCATTTGGCCCCAGGGGACAGGAGGGAGTGGCCATCACAAGGAGGTCCCTCTCGGGAAGCCGGGCTGACCCCTGCTCTGTCCAGGTTGGTGATGAAGGCACAGACGGGCCACGCTGGATGACGGAGCTGCCACCAGGCACTCCACTGACACTTGCCCCTCGCGCTTCTCCTGCTGTCTCCACCGAGGTGGTCAAAAGGAAGCCCCCGCCCCAGGGTCGGCCGGGGGGAGGCTTGAGTGCCAAGGCCGGCTGGATACTAAGTCCTGTTGTCCCAGATCCTGGGGGGGCACGATGAGGGAGGGGCGCTCCCGGGACATGGCCCTGCAAAGCCCCCAAGTGAACGACAAACATGTCGAGACACGCCGGGGACTTCTTGGAGGAGCGCCTGCCCGCTGGCGCCTCGGCTGCAGAGGGCCCTGGCTCGCATCTGCTCCCACGGCAGGCAGCAACCCACGTGCTGCATAAATGGCAATGCTGCCCCTCGATCATTGGGGGGAGGCCTTCGGGGGGGCACTTGGCCGCAGCACCAGCGACCTGAGGGAGGCTTGGGGAGGGGCCTCCTAGGCGCGGGGAGAGAGGGGGCTGTCCCAGGTCCCCAGGCCCTCGCCTCTGGGCTCCATTGACCCCTGCCTGTCTGCCACTGCCCCCCCGCCAGCCCCAGGAGCAGGGGAGAGGGGCTGGGTGCGTTTCCCCATGCTTTGGGGTGGAATCGAGCTTCCAGGGAAGCACATGCATCACCCTGGGGTCCAGCGGCCCCAAGTCTGGAGAAGAATAGAGTCACTGCCAAGGACAGGCAGCCCGGGGTTACCCAGCAGCCCGGCTTCTCCACGGGGCAGGTCTGTGGCTCGAGCTCTCCATAGCTGTGAGTGGACGTGCCTGCACCGGGCTGGGGGCTCCTCCTTCTAGGCCAGGCACCTGCAGGGGGACACTCGGGAGCCTTCTGGCTCCAATTTGGGGCTGCCCACCCCTTCCTCCCTCTGCCTCCCACGAACCCGCTCATCAGGAGCTGCCGACGTGCAGGTTTCGAGGCTCCGCGGGCGCTACTTTGGCCGTCTCCAACGCTCCGGGCGTTTCATGAGGCATATCCTCCTGGGCAAGGACAAGGACCGGGCAGGTGTCCGCTCACAGCCACACAGCCACAGGGCAGGGGTGGGATTTAGTCTTCTTGGAAGATTCTGGAAGCTGCATCCTGGAAATGAAGCTCCACACCAAGGGGTGGCTCTTAAGGATGTCACAGAGAAGCCGAGACCCGGCCCTGGGCTCGGGGAGGGTCCTGTATCTCCCACCGAAGAGGAGAGACAGCCAGGCCTGGGCCCCCGGGACCCCTGACAGGGCGGGCGCCCCTCTCCACGGAGCTGGGAGGAGGGCTTCTCAGATGGCTCGGGCTACACTGCAGCCGCCGCTGGGTCCCCACGGTGTGGAAGTGGGATGGGTTCTGCGGGCCAGTGGCCGGGGTGCAGCTCCCTGAAGACCCGGCTCCTGTGGCTGCACCATCCACCCACTTCCCCGTCCCCTGCACCGGCCACCCCTAACCCACCAGCAAATCTTGGCTGAAACTCGTCAGAGGACACCTTCCTCGGCAGGGCAGCCACACAGCCCCCTGCCCGGCTTTTGGCTGCGTCTCGGCCCTGCTGGCCCCTGTCCAGGCCCGGCCATGCCCAGCAGCCCGTGGGTGGGGGGTGGCCAGTGCCGTGTCCTGTGTCAGCCGGATGGAACCTCCCAGTCAACGCACTCCTGGGCCACATTGAGGCCCTTCTCGCCCTTTCCGGAAGGGTCTGGCCAGGTCTGCACGGATGCTCAGCGATAGCTCTTACTCCTGGGAGCCGTCCAGATGCACATCACAACGCTACACTCGCCTCGCCAGGCAGGACAGACAGACGGAGCCGCGGGAGGACTCGCCCTCTTGCCTTGCTCCTTCCCCTTTGGGTGTTCGAGCCGCTCCGAGTGTCGCCGAAACCAGAGACTGGGGAGAGCCAGTGTAGGTGCTCGTCACCCGCCGCCCCATGACGCAGATGGAGTGGGGGACACAAAGTGCGACCCATGCCCTCTGTGCCCCGTCCAAAGGAAGCACACACCAGGGACTTTTTATAAATTAAAAAAATACTTATTTATGTATTTATTTATTTATTCTAATCTTTTTACAGTGACTTTGAGGAAGGGGATTCCTCTTGCTTGGGGGGTTTGAGCCGCCTTCCTGCCGCCCTGGGTCCCATGGCCACCTTGGCAGGTATGTGTGTCACTGAATCTGCCTCTTCACCCATCGCCGACCTCGGCTGGAAAAAACCGCCGGACACACGCCCGCTGGAGTCCTTCAGCCCTCACGCTGCCCCGGCCAAAGCTGCTGCTCTGCTGAAAACCCTCTTTATTTTGCTAGCTCAGCCCCTCGGCACATGCGCCGCTGGCTCGTCGGCCGTTGGCAGCGGCCTTTGAGGCTCTGAGCCTCATCTCCGCACCCTGGCAGAAGTACTAGGTGTGTTTGGATTTAGAGTCTTAGCCAGAAAAATAGAGGTTTGACCTCCAACATTTAGCTTCTCTCTCGGGTATCAGTGCCAGGATTTAGCTAAGTGGAGTTGGTCAAAACATCTTTTTTGACTCTCAAAATAATTACCCTCTGTTCTCCAAAAAACCAGCAAAGCCTCGACACACACGCATCTCATAAGCTCACAGCTCCAGGGTCCTGGCACGCCTTCCCGAGGGGCCCTGACTTTCCGGGTGACACGAATGGATCCCAGAAGGTTTTCCTCTCTGTAGAATAAACTGTTATGGAAGTATCTGAGAACCTACCCACAGGGGGAGGCCCGGCCTGTGCCCCGGCCTCGAGGCAGCCCCAGAACTAAGGGTGCAGGACTGGGCATGACATGGAGCCTCCTGCGAGTTGGCTGTGACCAGGAGGCTGGGGGCACCCAGCTGTGACCCACCGCTCTCGCCCTGGAGCCTCTTGGGTCTGCCTGGGCTCTGAAGCCGCCGCTGTGGCCTGCACGTGTGTGTGGAGTCACGGGCCTGTGGAGAGCTGGTTCCGAGAACCTCCCCTCTGGAGACGCCACTGTGGATTGGGTGTGGGGGGCGCAGGGTGCCCCACGTGGGCCATGTAGGTTTGTCATGACGGGGAGGGCCAGGGACACCCCAGCCCCGAGCCTCACTCTGGACACCCCTGGGAACCCCTGTGGGCTCCGGGGACTCGGGGTTTTGCTGGGCAGGGGAATTGCAACAGCAGCTGGTAACCCCGTGGTCAGCTGCTTTGACATCCACGCGTCCTGCCCCTTCAGGAGCATCCTACCCCCAACTAGACAGGCCCCGGAGGTCGGGCCAATATGCCGAGAGCGGACCTCACCGAACCGCGATTTTCCAAACTCATTCTTGGAAAGGGGTGCCCCCCCCGGCGCCCCTCCCTCCTTGCATGCTGGCATTTTCAAAGAACAATCGCAGCCTTAAATTCCTCTCCAGATCAAAGCCCTGCAATTGCTGCCCGTTTTCCTGGCATCGACACTGCACTGCGGTGGAAGTGAGGACACAGTGACGGTGCGACAACAGCAGCCGATGACATTCAGGGTAGCCCCACTGCCCAGGGCCGTCAGGCATCTCAGATGGGGTCCCCCGCGCGTCTCCCAGTGGCCCCACAGGAGGCTGTCGCCCACCTGGAAGACAGGGGATGAGGCTCATGCTGCAGGAAGACGGTGCAGGTCAGGGCACCGCTAAGCGGTGGGGTGGCCCTCGGCGCTGCCCGTCCCGGTTCCAGCTGTGGCCAGGCAGGAGGCCGCTGGGTGGACACGGCAGCTGCCAGGAGCCCGGTGCCCACGCTTCATGCGGCCTCGCGTCCAGCCCGGCCAGGCCTCTCCCGGCAGCGGGCACCCTCTGTGCCTGCTCCAGCCCTTTCGGCCGGGGCCGCGCCAGGTGGGGCCCGCTGGCGGTGCAGACCGGAACCACGGAGGGCAGTTAGTCACCAGCTGACCCGGCCCGGCTCCCGGAGCAAAGCCTCCGTGGTGTTGACACAAACTCTTGAGCTCTCAACCGGGAGTGGGTGGATATTTATTTATTTTTTGCATTAAAAAAAAAATCAGCTTGGCCCTGTCGGAGCTACAGAGACGATTTTTTAAAAGGCCCTTGGACCCTGTTTTGAGCTTTTATGCCTAAACAGATACTTCTCAGTTCTTTGCAAGGGGATCTAGCCAATGAATGGAGGCTCTCTCTGGACGCCTAAAGGAAATATTTACACAGGCGGGTATGGCGGGAGAAGGGAACCCAGCTCCTCCAGAGTACCCATCCCCGAAGCCCACGCAGGCCCCTCCCGTGCATATATTCCCTGTCCCATGTCTCCTCTGTGGCCGCCTCGGCCCTTGGCCCCTCCTCCCCATCCCCTGGCCGTTGCCCCATCATCCATGGTGGACCCTTAGCCAGGAGTGTGCTCTCGGATCCCTGCAGAGAATTCCCCAGATGAGCAACGTGCAGAGAGAGCGGGATGGACAGCAAAACCCTATTCTCTGTGCCAAACACGGGCCGTGTGGCCTTGGTGTCCAGGGCAAGGACAGCGAGCTGGCCCCCATGCCCCAGGCCAACTTTCCTTGATGTCTCCCCACGGGAACGCAGCTTCAGTTCCTGGGTGTCCCTCTGGACCTACCTTCCGCTTTGTTCTGGCTGCCGGCCCAAACTGCGCCTGGACGGTTTTCCCCACACGCAGCTCTGCCCTGCCCCGCGGACACGGCCAGCCCGGCCTTGCACAAACCCAAATCTGGGCATGGTTCACCCGCTTTCAGATGGTCCAAGAACAATCTGTCCGCTGGCAGCTCTCTGTCTGCAGGATACACGAACCTTTGCCTGGATGCCATGTCAGGAGGGGAGTCTGGCCTTGCACCCATCTGGTCTTTCACAGAATGAATGAATGAATGAGTGAATGAGTGAATGGATGACCTCCCAGGCCTCTCCTCCTCAGGGCTCAGAGTCTGAGCTCTTTCCCAGGTCCCCCGAGGCCAAGCTTTCTGCTTCCCTTCGTCTCCTCGTTTCACAAGCAGCCATTGCGTGCCTTCTGTGTACACTGCCCGGGGACAGTGACTGGAGATGTACGAAAAAGGCAGACAAGGCGTTCATTCCAGTAGGAGCGACTTGGGAGCTGCGACAACAGACGGAGCCCACCCCTGCCTCAACTCAACATCAACACGAAGAAATGGAAGGCACCACAGATCCGCGCTGCAAGCGACTAAATGAAGCCAGATGAGCCCCAGGTCCTTCTGGAGAGGGGGGTCCCAGGCTGGGCAGTGCTGGGGGGTAGGTGGGCAGAGGCGTTGGGGATGGGGGCACAGCAAGGGGGCAGGCAGGGAGCCAGCAGGCCTGGAAAACGGCCGGGGCCAGGGCCTGGGCTTGCAAAGGCCTTGGGGTCTCCGCAGGGGGCCTCTCGGCAGGCCGGGCTGAGGGTGGTGGGTGGCCCCGATGCTGCGGCTGGTGGGTGGAGGGCGGGCGTGGAGCAGGGGCAGGCGGCGGGGTGGCCATTGCCGCTAGGGACTGGTCCAGCCTTCCGGGCGGCCGAGCCGGACCAGCCAGGGGACAGGAGCTGGGGCTGCTGCACGGCTGGCCGTGCGACGAGGGTGGCTGGGTGCCCGCTGGGTCTCCTTGGAGCGGCTGCCTCGGGAGCTTCACCTGCGAGGAGGGGCTCATTGGTGAGGTCGGCGAGATGGAGGCACGATTCAGCCCCGCTGACCCCCGGGCAGCCCCCTGCAAGGAGGGAGGCCTGGGAGCCTGGGGGCAGCAGAGGGCAGAGCAGCCCCTCCCAGGGAAGGCCGGAAGCAGCAGTACCAGGGGACCCGGGCAGCCGACGGAGCCAGACCCCCACAGCAATGGCGCAGCTCCCTTAGGAAGGACCCAGAGAAACCCCAGAGACACCCGCAGCCCCAGGGCTCCCTTCTCACCGCAGACCACCCTGCTGGCCCAGGCTATGCTCCTTAGCTGACCTTGGTGTAAATGTGGGGGGCAGAGAGGCTCCCCCCGAGCAGATGGCAGCTGGAGGGACAGAGACCCCTCGGAGCCCTCTGGGGGGGTTGCCCACCTCCCGTCCCAGCCACCCCTGGCCTGGGCAGCGGGTCCGCCAGCCTGTCCAGGCGCGAAGCAGGCAGGGATGACTGTTATCACTCTTGGCCGTCTGCGTCCAACTCGATGGGGACATGGGCAGAGAGGGCCAGGGCTGGCGCCTTCCCTGGGGTTGCAGTCACCTGTGGGGGGTGGGTGTTGCAGGGATATCTGCTCTTTCTGGCCTCCACTCCCTGCCCCAAAGCCATCCCTTTCAGGAGAGGAAAGGGCGCTGGTCACCCCCCCACCCCCTCTGTCCCAGCCTTCCAGAATGTACCAAGCCACAGGGGGCCCCTGCCAGGATGTGCTCGGCAGCCCCAGATCTCGGGGTCCCCTTTTGGAATGGGGTGCCTCTCCAGGGCTCTGTGTTGGGTGAGCTGTGGCCACCCTGGTTGCCCCCCTCCTCCGAGGAGCAGAGAGCACACATGTGGGGGAGCAGGGGCGGCCCAGGAGGCGGGGGGCCGGCGGGGGCAGCCGTGGTGGCTGAGTGTCCATCAGCCATGGGGGCAGGCCCCATCCCTGAGGAGCTGCACGCCCAGCCCTGCACCCAGCCTCCCTCGGTGGACGGCTTCCTCCTCCTGCTTCCGGAAGATTGATGTCCCCGGGGGAAGTGGGTGTAAATCATGCAAGCGTGGGTGATGGCAGCACTTCCAATCAATGACCTGTGACAAGCCATAGCTTCCAGCTTTGCAAAGTGAAGCTCAAGGGAGCCCAGGTGCTTCTCAGTATCCAGCTGCAGGACTGGATGTGGGAGCCCCAGAACTGAGGGGAGAGATCTGCAAGGCTGTCGCTGCCTCGGTCTGCGCCCTGAGCTTCCCTCAGAGGGTTTGGGTTCAAGAGGAGAGAAGCCCCAGGACAGGAGCCGGGCCGTGACCTTGGGGGGACCAGACCTGCCGACTCGGGGGCACCTGCCCTGGTGGAGCCTCCTGGGGGGCTGAAAGGAAACCCCACATTGCCCTCTGCCGGAAACTGGGTATTGATGGAGGGTGTTGGGTAGCCGGTGATTCTGGGTGAGACTGCCGGTTGCGAAGCCCCCACCCCTTCCTGCTTCCTTTGCTTCTCTGTGCCCACTTGCTGGGTGCCCTCACAGCCCTGGGGAACGGGGCTCCCTCCAAAGCCCTCCTAAGTGTCGCCGGCCAGTCTGTGCCCCTCTCCTGGACCATATATCTTCCGGGGCCCTCCGAGCCGGCACAATAGGGGGCCCCGGGCGGCAACGCACAGCAACATGCATGAGCTAGGAAATTCCTCCAGGAGGCTTTTCCTGAGCAGCCGCCAGGTACACCTCATGGCCCAGTCCTCTGGGAAGGAGGGTGGACGGAAACTGCCGGGCCTCTAGCAGCTCACGGCCAGCATGTGCAGTTGGGGGGCGGTGACCCCATCTGAGGGCTGAGGCCCTGTGCCCTCGGGCAGTTCTCTGTGGTCACTGCAGGGTCAGCAGCTAGGCCACCCTGGGGGACACTTTGGGCATCATTGAAGGGCCCTGCAGGACCCTGGGCTGTGGGGGGCAGGCACTGCACCCCGTCTCTGGCACCAAGGTCCGAGGGGAGCCAATGGAGGATCTGAGCAGCTCCGGGCAGGGGCCAGCACCCCGTGGATGGAGGCAGGGGACTGAATCTCCTGCTGCCCGGTACCACCTGTGGTTTAGCACAGAGAGCCCCCATCCCAAGAAACCCCTCGCTGGGCCACCCTCCTGGAGCGGAGACCTTGAGGTCACCCCAGGGCAGGACCTCCAGACGGCAGGAGGTGTGTTTCGGGTGGAGCCTCAGAGGTGCTCACAGAACGGCCACTCGCCTTGGCTCTGAGCTCCTCTTTTCCTCCGAAAGGACAGAACGTGCCCCAGGGACCTCTGATCCATCTAGCAAACCCCTACGGGGGGCGCCAGTGAGCGGGGACTGCAGACTGCGAAGGGGGCACCTCCCGGGCACATGTCCGCCTGTCGGGCCAGCCTCCGGGGAGGGGGATTTCACCGTGACCTCGACACTCGCTGCATCTTACGGACGCCCCGACGTTCTGAGAGGCCAGCTCCCAACAGCAGGGTTGCTGCTCGTTCTTTGGGGATGCCTCGGCCTCCATGCTCCGCTCACCCCACATCTGCTTAAACAACACCAAGCTCAGCTCCCTCCCCACCTGAAGTCTATGGGGTCCATCCTTGGACCCCCGCAGCCATTCCCCAGCTTCTGGAAACCCTGCCCATCCCTCGTGCATGGTGATGAGGCCGTGGCACCCAGTGCCCTACCTGGGACATGAGCACCAGAGGGAAACCGAGGGAGGAGAGCCAGCCGGGGAGCCTGCCCCCACAGGGGGGACATGACTCGCATGGCCGATTATGGGCTCTCAAGCACATTCGTCTCTTATTCTCAACCCCTTCCAGTCACAGAACTGACCTTGACCCTGTCAGAGCACCCTCTGACCTGACCCTGCGCACTGATGGCTCGTTAAATGATCCTCAGTGACCCCAAGTGCCCGAGAAGGGACACAGACCACACAGCAGCCACTCGGCCACGCACAAGCCAAGAATCCGGGACTCTGCAGCTCACCCCCCGGCCCCTCTGGGGCTGTCTTCCTGGCTAGGAGCCCCCCTACAGGGTTGGGGGGGCCCTGTGGGTGGGATGGCCAGCACCATCACCCCAGGCTGCAGAGCAGAGACGGGCTTTGGCTTTTGCTTGCCAGGGAACCGGGGAATAATGTCGGCCCCCCTGGGGGCAAGGCCCTTCCCTGACCACATTCTGTCCCTGTTCAGTTCTCAAGCACGAACTGGTCTGTTGCCCTCTTCGCTTAGCCAGCATTTGGGCCCCACAAACGCACCAGCCATGAAGCGGGAAGGACCACGGCCTCCCTTCCCGATGGTGATGATAGGCAAGCCAGGGCTGAGGCACCCTGTAAGGGCACGGCCGCGTTGTCCGGTTCCACCCTACAGTGACCCCACCGATCCCTGAGAAGGCTGGGGCTCCGACAGGGACACACTCGCCGCTGCCCACAGCCGGGTGTGCAGGGTCCCCGGGCCTCCCTGGAACAGTTCAATTTGGGGGAGTGCGCAGAGGGAGCACCCGGCCAGGGGGCAGGTGGGCATGATGATGAGAAAGGAACTGGGCCCAGCTCCCATGGGGGATGTTTCCAATCTGCGGGGAGGGGGTGGCATGGGGTCCCGGGAGGAGGGCTGCAGGGTCTTGCAGCTGCCGTGCTAACTCGAGACCACCCTGCGTGGGAGCGGTGGGAGGCACGGAGCCGCCAAACAAGACCGCACGATCTCCTAATGGGACCCAAATTACAGGCACAGCTGTGCCGAGGAATCCCGAGCTGATCCGCTGTGAAAAATGGGCAGCTCGGAATCCTGCATGAGCTGCGCCACCGCCGCCACGGCCCCGAGCCCCCTTGGGCCCGATTTGCTCTTGGGGGACAGATGGAACCAGCCAGGCTCGGCCCACCCCTACATGGCCCCTGCTTTGCAAGCAAAGCCCCCCAGGTGCCCCCTTTGTATCTCCAGGCAGGGCTGAGCTCAGCAGCAGTGGCACTGAGGACACTGTGGGGAGAATCCTGCAGGACTTATGGCCTTTCCGGGACGTGGGCAGACCGCGGGGGATGCCACGGGGGCCACCTGAGCTTCGGTAGCTCTGGGCGAGGCCACAGGTTGCAGAGGACCCCAGGACGGACGCGGCTCTGCCTGCTCTGGGCCCTGCAGCATGTCCCAGCACCCACCTTCCCTCTGCCAACTGAGCACCTTGGCTCGCTCACCCGCCACCTGGCCGCAAATGCCAGGGAGACGCCGGAGGCTGACAACGACCCAGCGGGGATAAAAGATGCAGAAGGCAATGGGCTCAACCAGTTTCCCCAGGAGTCACGATGGCACTAGGGCAAACCCTCTTGTGGGGACAAACCTCCAACGGGGGTGATCGAAGGCGGGCAGAACCTTCCCCGGTCTTGGGGCAGCCGAAGGCCGCCTGTTTTTGGATGCCTGAGAGCCGAGTGAGGGTTTCTCGTTGTTAAAGGGCTGAGAAACAAACAAAATGGGAAATGCAGCGGAGACCACGTGTGGGCCACCAAGCCTGAATTATCTACGAGCCAGGCCCTTTCCAGAAGGCACGGCCTATCCCTGCCCATGGCACACATGTGGGGGCTCCAAGGACGGAGTAAGGAGATTTCCGGTCCCTGGGGGGTCATCCAGCTGTGTGCCAGAGACCCACGGGCTCGTCGAATGTCCCAGGCAGGCAGGGCAGGGGCACGGGCTCCGGGGCAGTTTGCGCCCTCTGCCAACGCGGGAGATGTGCCGCGAGGCCCAGGCTTCAAGGGCCTCTGTCTGAGGTGCTGTCACCCCGGGGGGCAGAACCATCTGGAAGCCGCCTCGCCCAGTCCACACAGGTGCAGAGGAGGGCAGCCGGCAAGACGCACAGTGGGGTTCCCAGGAACACCTGATCCCACAGACAGCTGCAGGCCCGGCCACGCTGGGCACCCCATGGAGGTGACATTCTCAGCTAAAGCCTCCCCAAGGAAGAGACAGTGTGAAATTAGAAGCAGTTTGCAACTGCTCTGCTCTCTTTTCCCCCTTATATTTCCCAACAAGGAGAAGCTCTCAAAGCGGTTACGAAGGGAGCCTCCAAATGCTCACGGGAATGCCTGCCTCCAGACGCATCCCTGCGTCCCCTTCTGGGGCAGCCTGGCAGCCGGGGCCGGAGCTGACTGAGCTCCTGACCTGGTGTCTATGGGCCACTGAGGCCACCAAGCTCTCTCCCACCCCCAGCACCAGCCCAAGGGGCTCATCCCCGGAGTCCGGGGGTCATGGCATCACGGGCAAAGCCCCTGCCAGGCCCCGGCGGGTCTCAGGAAGCAAAGGCCATTCTAACCTGCGCCCTCGTTGCCGCCATCTGGGGAGCACGTTGAGAAGTTATCAACAAAGGCAGGTCAGTCGGACGAGACCCCCGGAGGTGCCCGCAGGAGCCCTTAGGGCCGGGCAGCCTCTGCCCAAAACATCCCCTCAGGATTTCAGTTCGCGACCGCGCTGCGGCAATCTGGGAATCCCAGACGGCTGCGGGGAGGCACTCGCCCAGGGTCGCAGGAACAATACCGGAAGTACATGGAAGTACATTAAAGCAATCGAGACCCAAACCCCAGTGGCACCCACTTCCCGGCTTCTGCACACGGGGTGTGGTTTCGTTCCACTTTTCCTTGCTTCCCACACAAGGGAGCAGGGCCCTCATCCCCTGCTCTGAGAGCGACATCAGGTTGCAACTGCTCTCTCTGCAGCTGCCCGAATCCCTGCAAGACGCGCCCCCCATGCACCGGGATAAATGCAGAAACCTGCTGCTCCCTGCCTCATTGTGTCCTGAAGGATAAACGAAAGTGCTTTTCCATCCCCCTGATTTTCCTGCAGCTGCCAGGAGTAAGAACGGACGACCGCAAGGAGGGACTTACTCTCCAGGCCGGCAAGGTGGCTGGATGGAAACACGTTTCCATGGCCACTCTGACCCCGCAGCGCAGGACGCGTCCCCCGCGGCCCGGAAGCCCTGATGGAGAGGGCGGGATGTGGCGCTTTGATGCTCGGCGTGGCTGTTAGTTTAACATGACAAGGTCACCGTCTGTCTACAGGATGGACGGAGAAAAATGACCCCCATTAGCGCTGGAGGAAGCCGGGGCCAAGCAAGGCTGTCCTCTCGCAGGGCAATCTCAAGAAGGGGCAGGGGGCTCCCCAGGAGGGGCTGCAGACTGCGTGCGCCCCGAGCTACATCCTGGCACCTCCCTGGCAGCATCTGGCAGGGCTGTGGCCGTGGAGCTTCCTGGAATTATACCCCACACGCGCCTGGGCAAAGGGGGTCTCCGGGAAGTGTTGGCCGGGTCAGGAGGGGAAGGGGCTTCTCTCTCCCAGGGTGCCAGGCCCCCTGCTCATCGGCCGCCCCACGTGGGGTGGGAGCACATTTCACGGTTCCCTGAGACTGGCCAAACTGGCTGTCCAGACGGGCACCACCGCACATGCCACGGCGCTCGAATCAGGAAGAAAGAATCAGAGAAAAACGCTCGGATTTTTAAGACCCTCTTCTCAGTGCTGGAGAGCGGCATTTCAGCAGCATGGCTTATTTTCTCTTCCCCAAAGACTGAAAAAAAAAGCTGAAGCCCTCCTGCATGTGGTTGCTTCAGGGGTCCCAGGGTCTGCCCAGGGAGCAACAGGCAGCAAGGCCCCTACCCCAAGAGAAAGGGAGAAACCGACCAGGGGACCCCAACTTGGCAGTGTCCCCGGAAAGCTGGCATGGAGGAGGGTATAAAGCACAGGCGTTGAGGGACAAAGGGAAAGAGACAGAGGGTCTGAGAAGCAGAAACAGGTGTACTGCGCTGCCTGCTGGGGTGGGCAAGTGGGCAAGGACACCCTGAGTTCGTTAGGGACAAAATGACCCCGAGGCCGGTGTTGGCCGCTCCTTGTCCTGCAAGTCCATCGCCAGGGCCGGCTGTGGCGTCTAAGCTGCTGGGGCGAGACGACAGCCCCCTTTCTGTGGCCTTCTGGCCCATACCGAGTTCCTCTCTTAGCCTGGGGGTGACCCCTCCTCCCTGGCTGACCGCCAGTTTCCTTTAGGCCACGGGAAATCCACGACGCTTCTCCGAGAAGGCTAGGAAGTTCTTTCCCTCTGTGACCTCTGCCTCGTTCGTTTGGTTTGGGCTCACGGTGTGAACTACACCACATATGATGTTTAACAAACAGCATCTTCTCGGTGTGGATGCGAGGGGCTGCAGACTCCCCCGTGCAAATTGCAGCAGGAAACCTCTGGGTCGTGTTTCCCCTCTGAGATTCACACCTGAGGCCTTTCACTCATCAACAGCCAACACTTCGGGCTGGGGTGGGAGGCGGAGATAAGGTGGCGAGCTCACGGGGACAGCTTCTGAGGTGATGAAATGGTCCATGTTTCGCCCGGTGACGTTCTCACAACTCTGGGAATATGTGGAAAGCCTTGAGCTGTAGCCTGGAATAGGTGAATTGCACGGGATGTGAATTATATCTCAAGGAAGCTGTTGCTTCTTTTAAAAGCAAACGTGCTGGCACGTGGTAATTGGTTTGCTTCTCCTCCCTTGAAAATGCTCGGTGCCTTTCCAGGTTCTCTCTCCAGGAGGGAAACGCATGGGGCCAGGGTCTCCCTGGGACCCTTTAGGAAGGGAGTGGTCCCCGTGGGGGATCCCAGAGCCGCCACATCTCAGAGAGAGCCTGGATGGGCAACTCTTGTTTGTCTTGAAGACCTCATTGTCCCCCAGTGAAAAAAAACATTTAGACAAAATGGCAAAACCTGGGAAACACCAGGGAAGCCACATCTCCAAACAGAGGCTTGGAGGAGGAATGGATTTGGCCATGCGGTGACCACGCCATCAGTGCATGGAAGCGATAGGGTGGGTGGTCTAGGGTGTGGAGCCCACCGCTGGCCAGCACGTGTCCCCAGGCTGCTTACTCAGGGGAGCCAGGCCCACTTGGGGGTGCACCGGCCCCCTGCATGGGAGCTCCCCACAGCAGAGTTGCCAGAGACAATCGGAGGCACCGGGGAGTGGCACCAGCCTCTGGGCACGGATCCCTGCGTTCCCTTAGCTGGTCCCAGAGCAGGGCCTAGAGTTTCAGGTCTGCCTTTGGGCCCGTGGCCTCCACTTCCTTTCAGCCTGACCGTTTGGGACGTCCCGTAGCCGGCCGTGATTGTGGCTCATGACTTGGCCATCTCTGAGCACCTCTGCCCAGCAGCTCTGGGTTGGAGAGGCACCGCAATCTTTTTAGACAATTTTCCAGCTTGGTTGGCCAAGGCCAGCGAAGGTCAAGGAGAGTGCCCAGGGTCGCCGAGTGAAACAGCATAACTCTCGCCTCAGGACAAGGACATAGGACGCTGGACGTCGGCCTCTGCTCCTGGTCACGTCACCAAAGTCTCTTTCAGAAATAACAGAAACAACCGGGCTTTAGTTTTCTTTAGCGTCTAAACTCCCTGAGCAGCCACCAGGGCTCCCAAAGGCCTGCAGGCTGGGGGTGAGGTCAGAAGGCCCCCCTAAGGGGGAAGAGGAGCTCGGGGTGCCGCTGGCTCCTGGGAAGGGGTTAATGTGTAACGGACGCCCCGAGAGGGGCCGGGGATGAGCGTGACCTGAAGTGTGTGTCCGGCACACGTGGCGGCCGCCAACTCCCCATTGCGGCAGTCATTAGCCTATTATTAAACTTATGAATTGCCTCTTTCCCACCACATCACCAATCCTTTAAGTGCTTTATTAGCTGACATTAACCAATCCAATTAACCAAAGACACTGTATTTGTGTAATTAGTGATTTAGAGCTTTGTTCCGTCTTGGCCTTAAAGAGAAAAGGCGTTAAGTGTTGATTAGAGCACCGGGCCGTACAATTAGGAGAAGTGCCGGAACGTTCTGGCTCCTCGGCCCTCCGTGCTGGAGCACAAGGCAGCCCGTGGAGCCACCTGGCCCAGCGGAGCCCGCGGCGAGCCGGTCCGCGTCAGGAGTGGAAGCGCTTATTTTTATTATATGTCTGGAGGCGGCGTGGTGAGAAAGCTGCTTCTTAAACCCTCCAAGCCCAATTCTGCAGAAAATCTCAAAATTCGACTTGGGGTAGTGAGCACAAGTTTTTTTTCCTAATCCAACGCCAAAAGGAATGTTGTGGAGAAACATGTCTTGGCAGCTTTTGGCGGACAGCTTCTCTGTTTATCTGCTTTTGAAGGGGCCATTGGGGTTTGCAGACACCAGGATGGCTGTAGGGGGCCGGGCGCCCCAGATGAGGGGCCGGCGAGCGGCTGCAGAGCCTCCCCGGGGCAGGTGTGTCCACGGCACACCCGGGTAAACCACGACTTCGGGGTCCCGTGCCTGGAGAAGGGCAAGGAGTGCCTTGGGAATGGCATCTCGCCGTTCCCAGGTTCCAAGCTCCCCCGGAGGCTCCGGATAGCGTTGGTTGTTAAATGGTGGTGCAAACTCAGTGAACCCGAGCACTTGCCCCAGCTGGTCCGGGTAAAACCGCCAGCTCCTGCTGTACCCGTGGGGGCCACAGCCGAGGGGACTCATGCCCAGGGGTCCCCAGCACCTCAAGCCCCCGCCAGCCCCTAGTTTTGAACAGGGAGGAAGGTGATGGGTTTTCAGGGGAAGATACAACTGGGTGTCTCACCAAAGGGCCCAGGGATGCCACCTCTCTGCGGGCACATGGGGGGCAGGGGGCCAGTTTCCCACCATGGTCCTGGCTCACACCCCTGCTCCAGGGTCCTCGCCGTCACCCCCGGGCGCAGAGAAAGGAAGCAACCCGCCAAGTGGGCGACTTGCTCCTGGAGACACACGGCCACCCGGGCCCCACACCTGCCCCTTATCGCCCTCCCCCAGGGGCCTTCGCAGGCCCTCATGCTTCTGGGGCGGCGCTGGGTTCCCCGCAGCAGCCAGGTGTCTGGGCAGCAAGCAGACACAGCTGACTCCATTCCAGTGCCCGTGGTAGGCCGGGCCTTTTTGCGGCTCCTCCTGTTAGGATTCTCGTTTTTTTTTTCCATTCCGCACCAAAATAAAGTTAGAATTCCTTAGTCACAGATCCACAGCTCTTGTCTGATTTTCTTTGCTTTTACTTTCCTGTGTGCACAGATGCACACACACACAGAGGAGCACATGCACTCAGGCACACATGTGTATGCACACACGTACATACAGTAACACACATGCACGTGCCACACTGACACAGGCACACATTCACACGTGCACACGCCGACACACACTGACATAGACACATGTGTGCACACGCTGACACACTGACACAGAGACACGTGTACACGCCGACACACACTGACATAGACACGTGTGTACTCACTGATACGCACTGACACAGGGACACGTGCACACGCCACCACACACTGACACACGCAGACACATGTGAACATTCTGACACACACTCTCCTAGATGCATAAGTGTGCACACACACATTTAGACATATGTATACACGCCGACACACTGACACACGCACATGTGTGTGACATGTCCTCTTAGCCTGCGGCCGTTCTGTGAGGCTGCTGGTGGCGGCTGCAGGCTCCCCGCCGACTGGCCTGTCCATCGGGGACGCACGGGAGGAGCCCACAGGGCACTCATGGGAGGGCGGCAGAGGAGGGGACGTGGGTGCAAACATCTCAGGAACCTTTTCAAAATATTTGGGTTTGTCAAACTCCCAAACCGCCGTTTGCCAGGCACTCTTCCCGCTAGTGTTTGAGCCCGCGGGTATTTTAAAGGAAATGAAATCCGTGTGTTTCTGATTTATTTATACTTAACTCATCAAAATGCTGTTTTAAAGAGCTATTTTGTGTCCAAAATGCCCTTTATGCCTTTCTCCTTCCAAACTAAAAGCCGTATTTTTGCCAAGTGTATATGACCTTAAACTCCAAAATGCTGCTCAAGGTTCTTTCAAAGATCAATTTCATAAAGTCCAAACAGACCCCAGCCGTAATCAAAGGCGCCCTCCGCCCCACCCCGGGAGGAGCTGGGCCGGGAGACCCTCTGCCCTCCCTCCATGGGGTTTTTCTCTTTGGCTCCCACCCAGGCAGGAAGTCCCCCCACTTCCCCACGAGCCGGACACCCCGAGATGCAGCAATGGACGCGGAGGAGCAACTTATGTGGAGACACACAGGCACCCCCAGGGCTGGGCCCTTCTGCCCCTCCCGGAGCCTGGGCAGCTCAGGGTCACCCTGGGCCCGCCGTGGGGTCTGAGCGCCAGCTTCCCTCTGCTCCCGCAGTGCCCACGGCGCACTTTGTCCCAAATACCAGCCCGGCTCATCGACCCCCCGCCCCGCACGGCTGCCTAATGCAGGCAACCAGGTGAGACACACAATTCAAATACAGGTTCAAGCCAGTTCGGGCCGGGAGAGCGTTCTCTCCAGGGTCAGAGAGGGAAGAAAGCAGCTGTCGCCGCCGCGGCCCAGCGTGTGTGGGGGTGGGGGA
Source organism: Bradypus variegatus (assembly GCA_004027775.1). NCBI lineage: Eukaryota > Metazoa > Chordata > Mammalia > Pilosa > Bradypodidae > Bradypus > Bradypus variegatus. The sequence goes on along the minus strand of PVKY010000006.1, from coordinate 50,581 downwards.
GCCCCACACCGACCGGCCCCTCTCGCGAGCGGCCAGCCCGGCCTCAGAGGCACAAACAAATGGGCTGCTGGCAACACTATCGTCACCTATAACACCCGGACTCGAGCTCCATGCTTTTGGGTGTGATATTTATTTCCGGCCGATTTCATGCCATGGAGTTCAATTATGGATTTGATTGCTTTTTTTGGTGCATGATATAAAATCCTCTATCCCTGCAGAATTTAATTGTGTTCCCTGGCAGATTTGGTATTCATCACCTCCGTGCCTTCCCTGGCCCCAGAGATAAACCATCTGAGGGGCCATAAATGTCCAACTCTGATTATTGATGCTTTCAGGGAAATTGATTATCTATTTGAAGACGGGAGCGGGCTGATGTATTGCTGCCTTTTACCTGACACAATAACCTCTCCAAAAGACAAATCCCTTGATGTGTGAGATGGATTTTCTATTATATTTAAAATTCTCAAAAGTGATACCCGTTTATCTCTACATTTGAGAAGGGAGGAAAAGCATCTGATGGAATTGGGAATCTAGATCTGCTTTCATCCGTTCGCGGTATTTAAAGTTGAGGAAACCCATGAGCTGAGAAGCCAACGGCTCGTCCGTGTTCCTCGACTCCAACGCGCGTCCTGCGGCGCCGTGGCACGGCCGGGAGAGCCGGTGCCGCTTCCGGGCCCCTGGAGCTCACGTGACGTCCTGCACCAGGTCTGGGATTTGTGGAGAATTTTGGTCCCTGAGGTTGAGACATTCATATGTGGTCTGATATTCAAATTGGCAGTGTGTTTTCTGCTGCTTGTCGGAGGAAAAGCAAGCTGCACGTGAGCTTAACTGGATCCCAAGAGAAAAAACATCCAGGTCCAGGCCCCAAAGTCTCTCTCCTTATGTCACAATTTAAAAGAATTTTGCGGCAGACAGGAAGTGCAGCGTCAGCCCACCTGGTCGGGAGGTCCGCGCCCCTCCACAGAGCTGGGGAAGGGGCCACAGAGCCCCTGAGCGGCCGGGACAAAGGATGAACTTCGGCTCCTTGGCAGTGCCTCTGTCCGTCAAAGGTGACAGGCACTATAAACCCCAGCAACGTTTGCTCCTAAGAAAATCGATAGCAGCCCGGAATCCACAGCGCCCTGTTTAGGGCTGGCCCAGGTGGTGCGTGCTTCGTGACCAGCCACCAGTAGCAAGAGGCCTTCTTTGGGAGTGGAGTTGGTCGGAAGGGGTCACCCCAGCTTCCAAGGTCTCCGTGGCTGAGCTGAACACCCCAAAGCAGATGACAGGGGTCCTGCTGCAAGCTCTTCCACGACCTGTGGGTGCAAAGTGCCCAGACTTGGGGCTCGGAGTCACCCTTTGGGGATGGCGGAGGAGTCCGTGGGCTCTGGGCATCGCTCAGGACCCCTGGGGCCCCGGCCCTGGTGTGCGTCAGAAGCACTGGGCAGCTTTTCAAATTCCGCACGGGCTGGGGTGGGGCCGGGCACTGGGCTCTGTGAAACCTCCCGGGGTCCGACGTGCAGGCCAGAGCGCAGGCCTCGGCCCAGGCGGGCACCGTGAGAGAGGCCTGTGAGCCGGCTTGGAGCCTGAAGCCACTGGACCAGAAAGGACCAGAAAGGCCCAGAAAGGACAGGCCGAGAGCCCCCACCCTCAGGCAGGCCCTGGGGGAAAGAGGAGGCCCACGCCCTCCTGGTCTGAGCTCAGGACGCCCCTGGGTCTCCCCCACCTGCGGGGACTTGGGCCTTGGTCCTCAGCTCTTCCCCCCGGGAGGCCCCCAGCCCCTGGAGGGTGACCTGCCTGCATTTTTAAGCTTTACATTTCATTATAGAAATTCTGAAAGTACTGTCAAAAGAAAACAATTCACCTCCTAATCAGAGAAAAAATATTAAGCGTTCGTGCATTTTTCCCAATGTGTGCACACATCTGTGCACAATGCTCTGTCTTTGCTGCCCAGCCCCACTCTGCATCTTCCCTGTGCCGGGCGCACCTCGAGCTCCTAAACTCAGCCCCCGTCTTCTGGAACAGTCCACAGTGATTCCGGGCACAGCGATGCTGTTGGGCCCAGTGGCCGCAGCACCCGGGATGCGGGGTGTGGGGAGCCGCCGGGGATGGCGGGAGGACGGGGGCTGCCAGGACCAGGAAGCAGAGGGTTGGGGACGCCGTGGCGGAGCCCCAGCTCTGCCTCCCGGAAGTCAGGGTGTCCCTCTCGTGCCCACATGTGCAGGTTCCCGGCCACAGCAGGAACTGGCTGCCCGGTGGACAGAGTGGGCGTCCCGAAGGCGGCCCTGCCACCAGCTGCGTGTGCCCACGCGCTCACCATCCACCCACCCCCCAGGGACGCCGGGTCCACACACCCTGAGCCCAGCCGGACAGGAGCCCCACACTCAGGAGGGACGGAGGACAAGGACGGGGGACGGAGGAGGGGATGGGGGCAGCAGGGCATCGGGCTGTGGCCCCAGAAGCCTCCACGCCAAGGGCAGCCTCAGCAGCCAGAGCTTGTGCCTCATCTCCCTGTGAAGGGGCTGCTCTGTCCTACGGGTGCCTGCCAGGTCGGGCATTGCCATGTGGGGGTACAGTCCTCGAGCGCCTGAGGCAGGGCCATTCGTGGGGACAAACCTGCCCCCACGGGCCCTGGAACTGGGCAGCAGCCCATGTTTCTAGCAGGGAGCCCCCCAGTGCTGTGGGACAGCCCTCCTGGGGTATCCTCTCTAAGTGTCGCCTCCTGGGGGGGGTGAGAGTACCCAGAGAGTGGCCTTGGAGGTCCACTCGCCCAGTCTTCCGGGGACCCAACGAGCAGAAGAACGTCCTGGTGTTAGCACCAAAGTCCCACATTGTGGAGCCCCTCGGCCCCGGCAAACCAGGGCAGTTGCTGACCCCCCAAACAGGAAACTGCTGCCTGGTGGGGTCCTCATCGCCCTCCCCAGCCTCCTAAGAGAGGTCTGTCTCGGCACCTGTCTGTCCTTCCTTCAAGGAGCAGAGACGCGTCTGCCCCCAGGACACGCTCCTGGGACCCTGAGGGGATCCGATCAATCCTTCTGGCCCAGGGTCCCCGTGTCTGGCCAGCGCCTGCCTGGCTCTCTGAGGGCCCCCAGCCTCCCTGGGCTCCGCCTCCCACCACCAGGCCCGTCAGCACCCACGGGTGCACCTTCCGGGAGAAGCGGGAAGGATGCTGAGGCTCGGGGGGTTGTGCGTGTACAAGACCCTTCCCCACTCGCCACCTCCCACACACTTAGACACACTCACACACTCGCGAGCACACACACACAAACACGCTCCTCTCACACCCACACTCACACCCACCCACTGTCCACAGGCACGCACGCCCACCAGACACTCCCACGCACGCCCACTCACACACATCCGCACGCCCACTTGGCAGCAGCAGTAGCCGTCCCCAGGACACACGTGTGGGACCCAGGCGCAGACTCCCTGGGGACAGGGTCCTGGCGAGACCCACCGGGGCCTCGGGGTGCAGGGTGGTTTGGAAACAGCCGTTTCTCTCCAGGCAAGGGTGGGCTGGGCCTCTCAGCAGTGCGAGCAGGTGCCGGGAGAAGCGGGGGTGTCACTTGGGCCGGCAGCTCTTCCTCTCGGGTTTCCCAGGTGGCCGGAGGGCTCCCCCCACCCGGCCGGGCAGGGCTGTGTGCAGATGGACAGGAAGTGCGGGGCCCGGGGGACGGATGGACTCAGGAGAGGGAGTGGGGGATGCTGGCCCGGAGCCCGGCTCGCCAGGGGATGGGCCTGATGGGAGCTGCGGTCCGGCCCGTGGTGTGGTCAGGCCCTATGGACACATCCGCGTCCACCCTTCCTCTCCACCTGCACCCGCCACCACCGCAGGCATCTGTCGGGGAGCAGCAGGCGCCCCCCGACTCGGGGAACTGAGGGGCGGCCAGCCAATTCCACAAGGCCCCTTTGCTGTGCCCTAACCTCAGTGGCCTTTTCCTGTCGCGTTTCCTCAGCTGACACTGAGCACCGGCAGCGGCAGCCTCGGGACGGGAGTGAGCTCTCGGAGCGACATCCATGCGTGCGGGTCCATAGCGGGCATGCGTGCACATGTGAGCACGTGTGTGTGTGTTCACACGCATATATGTGCACGTGTGTGCTTGTGATGCACGCGTGCAACGTGGGCGTGTGTGCAAGCGTCTGTGCTTGTGCACATATATGTCTGTGTGTCCCAGGCAGCTCTGGGGCAGGTGGGAAGGAGTCGGAGAGACATGGCTGGACGCAGGGTGCCTGTGGGGCCTTTGCTCCCTGTTCCCATCATCCAGTCAGGCCTGGACGTTTCCATCGTGGAGGGCCGGGCAGTAGCTGTTTTCACTGAAGAAAATACTGAAGGATGGACTCACTGTGGAGAAAGGGCTCCCAGCGTGGCAGGCTGCAGGCACCTTCTCACCTGCAGAGCGGCGGCACATCCGGGCAGCACTTGGCATCGCGCGGAGAAGAGTCCCACACACATTCCACTGTGTGCTCGCCTCCGTCACGCTATCGGCAGAGGCTTGGGGGCGGTGGCGCGAGGCTGGGCCCGTCCTCAGCTTCCATGCGCTGGAGGATGTTTTCCTAACGACCCCCAGTGAGGGAGAGGCGGGGTCTTCACGCATGACCGGAACATTCTCCAAGGCCTGTGCCAGGGTAGCACATGGCAGGCCTAAGTCAGACGTCAGCCACGGCCCACAGGGATCCCAGGGTCCCTGGGCCTTTCCTTTCTCCACCTGATGGACCCATCTGGGTTTGGACACATGGGTCCTGGTCCCCAGAAGGGTCTCTCTGGCCTCGGCCGTGAGCACCTCCTCCATGGGGGTGCTCCGCAGCTGTGCCGAGCCACGGGCAGGTGCCGCTGGTCCCCAGGGCTGCGCTGGGCCGGGCCACCCTCCTTCTGCCCCCAGAGGCCAGCACCTCCTTCATCGTCCCCCAAGGAGGCCCCCGGACCCTGCCCAACCCGAGCCTCTGGGCCGTTCCATTCATCTTGGCTTTGTGGTCTTATTTGCGGGCCACTGGGCTACCTTGGAGCCAGCACTGGTACCACAGTGCCCCACCTGGTCCCGGACACCCAGGGCCCCCTGGGGACAGCAGGAGGGGACCGAGCCCTCCCTTACCCATGCGGAGGAGAACCATCCATGGCTGGGCCCTGAGCAAGTCCAACGAGAAACCTGCTAGCCAGAGGCCACCTCCTCGGCCCACCTGCTGGGTGCCTGGTTGCCATGGCAACTCGGGGTGCAGCCAAGCAACTCAGGGTGCATTGGGTCCCAGCTTGTCCAGGGTGACTCGTCCAGTGCCTGCCGAGCTGGCTGCAGGCAGAAGACGGGGCGGGGGGCTCACAGATGTCCCCTGGGGCCTCACAGGCATTGTCAGGAAGAGAGCGCTGTGGAAGCTCTTGGGAGAGGCCACACTTAAACCGCCTGGGAGCCTGGCTGCATCCAGAACCACGGCGACACAGCAGGGGTGGAGGGGCAGTGTGGGCTGAGCACGGGGAATGGGGTGCACGTTGTCCTGGCCAGTACAGCCGTGATGGACATCTGCTGAATTTGAGAGCCACATGTGAGACAGAGGAGAACCCACCCAGAACATCCAGGGTCCCGGCCCGGATGGAGCCTGCCTGAGGCCCCACGGCTGATGTTCTCCGTGGTTCTCAGGAGGGGGACAGCTCACTGCTGTCTGCCCGCAGCTGGGCCAGCAAACGGCCTGGAACTTTCCCCAGGCAGACCCCCTTGATGCCCCCTCCATGGGTCCCGGGGCCCTCCTGTCTCAGGAACAGCCTGAGCAAACCAAGGTGGAGAGACGGGTGACCGGGAGCCGGGCAGGGCTGTCCCCTGCACAGCTGGTGAGCTCGGTCATGCAGCACCGCCGAGAAACACGGCGTCTGACGGCCCCTCCTCGCTCATTTATTAACTCCAAGGGACATTATCTCGGTGGCATCTCCGGCCAGTCCGGCCGGGGGAATTTTATCAGACGGAGCTGGCACTGATTAACCCGGGTTTTGCCTCTCTCCCGCCCCCAGCAGCCCCAGCCCCTGCCCTCGCCTCTGCGGACCCTCCCCCGGCCGCCCCGCGGGGAAAGAATGAGCAGGCAGGCCGGGCGCTGGCGGCGGACAATGCGCGTCTTGTGTGAGTAATTCGGCGCGATGGCCAGTCAATCTGGTGTCTGGGCCCGCTGCCCTGACCCTCTTTAGAGCCGCTCGCTCCCCCGGCGCAGTGTGAAACATTTTCTTTCACTGCACTGACACTCTGCAGATTGAGACGTCAGCCTGGTCCAACTGCAGCAAATTAGCAATTTTTCTTTTGCTAATTGGAAATAAAAATGTTTGCCGAGGGAGCCGTTTGTCGGCATGCGGTTTTCGGTTTCTGTGCACCGGGAGGCTGCGGCAGCCGCGCAACCCTGTGCCCCCACCCTGGGAGCCCCTCGGTGCGTGTTCGAGGGGCGCGCATGGCCCCGGGGCATGGTGCTCCCGGCCCGAGGGGGGCCTGGGCATTCCCCATCCCGGGGACCCTCATCAGGGAAAGCCGGCGCGCCTTCTGGAAACCATCCTGATGGGCAGGTAGCAAAGCCCCCGGGTTGCGGGCGGGGAGGGCAGAAAATCAGGAGCTAAGAGTCCGGTCGGCACAGAAGGCGCCTCAGAAACAGACCTTGCCCCGTCCCCCACCCTCACACCACCTCCCCACCCCCCGCGCCTCAGGGAGGGGCACCCTACAGCCTGAGGGGCCTTCCCATTTCAGCCACTGCCTCAGGGTGGGGGGCCAGCACCTGTGGGCTCCGCCCTGCCAGGAACAAAGCCCGGAAGAGCCAGATGGAAGCCCGAGAGCCTCCCTTCCTGGGAAGGTGGCCCCAGGCCTTTGGAGCTGCTGCTGCCCGATAGCAACTGGGAACCCCACAGATAAGCAGACCCATCCACCCACCTCTGCATAAGCACGTGTGTATGCATGTGTGCATGTCCATGTGTGCCCCGTGCATATGTGCACACATGTGCAGAAATGTGCATGAATGGACGTGTTTGCATGTTTGCACCCGTGGTGTCTGTCTGAGTGCAGGCATGTGCAGTTTACATGTGCCTATGTGCCCTTTGTGTGTGGGTGCATGTGTGTACACTGTGTGCATAGTGCATGGGCCTGTGCACGTGTGTAAACCTGTGTGTGCCTGGATGTCTGTGCATGTGATTGCAGCTGTGTGCAGTGTGCATTTGCCTGTGGGCATATGTGCATGTGTACGTGTGTGTACCTTTGTGCGTGGGTGCGCTGTATGCGTGTCTGCCTGTGTGTGTACACAGTGCACGGGCATGTGCACGTGAGCGTACCGCTGTGCCTGGGTGTGTACGTGCACATGCAACTTCCTGCCTGTGCCCCTGTGTGCACACATGTGCATGTGCAAGGCTCTGGGCAGGCAAGTGTGCAGCGTGGGTGGCGTGGGGGCGGCTGCCCTGGAGGGACGGGGTCGCACAGAGCGCTCAGAAGGCCGGGCTGTGGCGCCAGCACGTAAAGGGTTACCGCGCCCCTCCCTGGTTTTCTGATAAAGCAGTTGACAGCCATGCCTAATAATTCTTTCTGCTGGTTTTTTTTCTTGATGTCTTTATGTGAATATGAAGCCAGAATGAAAGGCTTTGGGGGACCTCCGTGAGAGAGGAAAAGTACGAACCAGGGAGGAGAAAGAGTGCGCTGGCTCCCCCGCCGTGAGCAGCCATCCTCCTTGGCAGCCCACGCCGGGCTCCGGGGGGGCCCAGGGCCGGGGATGAGCCTCCTCGCTCGGCCACCACAATAGGTGTTTTGTTAGCGGGGGGGGGGGGGGGGGGGGAGAGGGCAGCGCGAGGGGCTCGCCCCGGGGCCTGCAGATGTGGGGCAAAGGATGATTTACTGCTCAGTGTCCTCGCGGGCGTTTGGCTGCCCTCCAGACCCCGGCCTTGGTGGCAGGGGAGGGGGCGGGGGCCACACTGCGTGGCCAGGGGCACCCCGAACCTCGTCCGGGGGCGGGGGCAGCGGGCAGCGCGGTGCAGCAGGCACAGCAGCCCCCGGTCCCACCAGGCAGGGGGCTGCCATCCCAGCCAGCCGAAACCGGAACTCGTGGAGAACTTAAGGAACCCCAGGCTGAGCCTCTCCCGAGGGCTTCCTGACCCTCAGAATTTAAAGTCAAAAAAGTCCATCAGGGTTTGCCACCCATGGCCCTCGCAATGGAAGGCTGGTGACCGGTGGAAGGAGCTCGCGTAGGAAGTCAACGGCTCGACCACAGCGGTTTGGAGCACCCCACAGCTCACCCTAAACGCACGCGAATGCAGCCCAGCTCTTTGCCAAGTTCCAAAGAGGCTCATTTATGCTTCCAGGCCCTTCTGAGGCTCGCTTTTGGCTGCAGGAAAGAGTAGAAAGGGGAGGGTTTTTTCCTCCTTGCATTCTGACCTGGCCCAAACCAGGGGGCCGCCCCTCCAGCCAGGAGGCCTGCTCCCTGGGGAACCCCAGCTCCAATTCCAGACCAAATAAGTCTGGCCGAGCCTGGCGAGGGACCCGGCCGGCTCTGGATGGGTTTCTGAGCTGAGCGCCTCCGAGCCGCTCCCACCGAACCCCAAACAGGAACCCCCTGTGGCAAGCGGGCACACGAGATGCCGGGCAGGGCAGTTCTGGGTCATTTCCAACAAAAAGAACTCTGCCGAACAACTAACAGATGACCGAAAAAAGCAGGGCTCTCTATCCCCGTCTGGAACCAGCTCTGAAAACACCAAAACTTTGATCAAGGAGACTCGGAGGGAGAACATTTTACGAAAATCACATTTCTGGCACAGAGCAGTGCTCTTTCTCCTTCTGCTCTTGCAATATTCCAGCCAGGAACAGTGCAAAACGCCAAGTTCAATTACACGGAGGAACCTTAAATGATCCTAGGGGCAGCTTCGGGCTGCCCGAGAGTGCCCGGCTGGGCCTGCACGGCGGTGGCCCCGGAAAGGGACAGAGCTGGATGGCGGGAGGGGCTGCGGGGCCAGGGGCTGGCGCGGGTCAGGCGGCCACGGAGGGACGTTGCTGGGCCGGGGCTGGGAATCTGCATGTAAATGACTGCCACTGGCCACGCTCCTACCCTCTGCTCTCCTCTCCGCAGAGGACGTCTGAACCCTGCACTCAGGCCCGGACTTTCATTTCATGAGGCCAGACACAGCTAGTCTGCCCGCTCCACGTTTGGGGCACCTCGGGACTGCTGGCTTCCAAGCCCAGCTGCCCACACTGTCCACGGCGACGCAGCAGCCCCGGCAGGCCGCACCATCCCTCTGGGACCCCAGGGTGCAGGGCGAGCCTCGGTGGAGATGCCCGTGTGTGTTCTTCCTGGGGCCGGCTGCCGCGGGGACAGCGCTGGGATTCTGGTTCAACAGGGGGAGCCCCGGAGGCTGCGGGGGGAGTGGGCCGCGCCTCTGAGCTGTTGGCACACACGTTCCATGTAATTCCTGTCCGCGGAGAGGAGAGAGGGTGGGAAACCGCGGCTCCCCGGCCTGACAGCCCCGTGGCGACGACGTCTCGACGCTCTCACAGCGCAGGATGACACTCTGCGCACGTTCCGTCGCCACTTTGAACACAGCCCATCCGCGTCCCGAGCGCTCAGTGGCTGTCTCAGCACAAACAGCTCCCCCAACTTTCCGCCGGGATATGTGGAAACGTTTTTCCCATGGAAAGAAAGTGTGGCCTTTGTGAGCGGGGCTGGCCGGCCTGAGTTACAGTAAAGATTAATCCCGAACAACAGACAAGGGAAACAGACAAAGAGCATCATACACTTCACTTTTCAATGGATGTTTTCATAAATGTATGAATAATTTAAATTATCATTGCCGGGTATTTATTCGAGTGTTTCGGGGGGAAAAAATGCCTCCTCTTTTCTCTCCCCCGATTCTTTTCATTTTTGTCTCATCTCTTTTATGTGCTGCGTTGGCTGTTTTCTTGCCGTCTGAATCGGTCCCGGGACAATGGGATGTGTGAGGCTGAGCAGCGGAGAAGAATGTGGCTCTTGTTGGCAATGCGGCGCCCTGACATTGATTAACGAGGATGTGGACACAGGCAGAATTTGTGAGCATGGAGGGCGCCCAGGGAGCCCGAGGGCGCCCCGAGGAGCAGGCAGGCCTGGCAGGGAGAAGCCACCGCCCCGGGCCCGGCAGGAGAGGGCGAGCGGAGGAAGCCGAAGTCCCGGGGCCCGGCACGTAGGGATGGCCGCTTGGCAGGTCCTTCCAGGACACGGTGCCTGGGGAGGAGGGCCAGGGTCCCCAGACAGCGCCCAGTGCCAGGGTGACCCAGGGGCAGCAGTGAGGTGAGCCGAGCGTCCACTGGCTCGGGGGCTCGGAGACGGCGACTCAACTGCCCGAATCGGCCGCCCCACCCCTTCTCGGTCCGGGGGGTTTCGCCCCATACCATGGGGCTCCGCTGCCCATCCCTGGGCCTGGTGGAACAGGATGTTTTCCTGGCATGGCACAAACATCACCTGCCAAACCCCAAAGTAATAATCGTACCATTTTAGTTGTAACAAAGAATACCCCGAATGGACCTTTCACTCGGGCTCTGGAGCTTGGGGCTGACGCTGGGAGGAAGGAGTTACAGGCCTGGGGACGGGCCGAGTCTGAATGGCTTTGCCCTGAGAGACTGGGGCCCCCTGGTCTCGGGCCTGCTGCTCCCACTCCGGGGTTGGAAGGCCCTGGAAGGAAGGCTTGGGGGATGGAGGGTCTCAGGCCCTGCCTGGCCAAAGGGCTTGCATCCGTGCCTGGCCCGACTGACCGTCTTTGCTGAGAACAAACCCTCCGTCTGCAGCTTCCCCTTGGCCAAGGGCAAGATCCCGACCGCAGGCCCGGCAGCTCAGGGCCTGGTCCCCAGCGGTGGCTGCCCGCGCCACACAGGGACAGCCAGGAGCTCGGGGCGCATCTGCCTCCGAAGACGCTGATTCAGGGAAACCGCTGACTGAGGGCAACTGCGCTCGCCTCCGTGAGCTGCGGTAGAAGCTTCCGCCAAGGGCATGGGTTTCTCGGACCGAGGAGCCCGACATGTCCCAAATGCTGCCTTGCTTCCCGGTGCCTACTGGAAGGAAAGCAGCCTCGTTTACAGCAATTGGAAATTGCTCAGCATTTCAGGCCCTCTTCAGGTCTAGACATTTCCCGTTTATGTCCAAGAAGAAGATGAAGTGAAAAGACGTCTGTGTGGACAGGGAAACCCTTTTCCTTAGCCATAATTATTTCATTTCCTTTTGTAATAACCTTGCCATGGGAAACCTGACTGTGCGTTCCCCAGAGCTGCTGCGGAACCGGGGACCCTGGGCTGACGAGGCCACGTGAGGCTGGTCTGTGTGTCTAGGCGCCCCCAGCCACCCTCTGCATGGTTCACCGGCCGCCACTGTCCCCAGGTGCACTCTGGAGTTAATCACCCAAGTGATCGGCCTTGATAATGATCTGGAATTGCAAAATTAATGGGGGCAGACCGGCAGAGGAGCGGGCTCTTGGGCTCTGGCCGCCTCGCAGCCCTCGGCTCTGCCTATGGGCGCTGCCCCTGCCTGTGCGTGACCCTGGCTGCACAGAGCGTTCCAGAAGCCCCGTGCCCTCGCCTGGGGACGTCTGCGTCCTCTCAGGAGCTCCCGAGGCTCCTGGCATCTCGAGGAAACGTTAGGGCAGAACTAGAGGTGCTGAGAGCATCTCATGGAAAGAAACTCCATCTTTCAATTCAGACACTGATGCGCGCATGTCACCGTGTGGCCTGGGAGACACCCGGGGGGGACGGTCCCGGGCAGAGTCCCGACAGCCTCCCCCGTGAAACCGAATGTGCACAATTAAATCCCAAAGTTGAAACACAACATAACACCCAGCACACTGACGGCCTCCCAGCCAGTGACAAACGTGAGTGGCAAATTACAGTCATCACAAATTCTATAATTACAACAGCTGAGCAGAAACACCCGGGACCCCACCATCCCACCCCACAACACCCTCCCCCCGACAAACAGGTGGGGCTGCTGTGTCAGCAAATTAGGCAAAAGCGGTTGTATCTGTGACCTGAAGGATTCGCCCTGTTTCGTTTATGAAGGTTTAGGGAAGTTGGTTGTTCTTTTCCCTCTCCCTGCCGTCGAACGAGGCATGTTTATTTGCTGATTTGGGGATCCGCGAATCTGTGTTTTCTGTGGCAGTCGGTGGTGTTTCCTCGTTGGCAGAGGAGGGGCCTGGGCTGAGCTCTGCGGCAGCTGCCACCATGACAGCGGTGCTTCTAGGGCGTGTCTGGCAGCGCGGGGGGCTCTCCGCCCATCCTGGGGTGACGTCCCCCCTGTAAGGCTCTGCAGGTGGGGTGCTTTTCAAAGAGCACTAAGCAGGGGATCCCCCAGAGATGTAGGAGAGAACATGCTCAGTGGCTTTGACCCAGGAAAGGGGAAGGCAGTGGCTTAGCAAGTGGGGTGCTCCAAAAACACTGCTGCTTGTGGCTGAGCTTAAGGGGGGATAGAGTTGGGGCTGGGGGGGGGTGGATAGGCAGAGGTGAGTGTAAGTAGCTGCGGAAAAGCCAGTGCTGGATGTGCGCCAAAGGGACGCTGTCTCATTAATTTTAATTTGCTCTGAGCCCACAGATGGTGGCAAAGAAGAGAGCAGAGAAATGGGGGCTTAGGGTGAGCTAGAGACATCACCCCACCTTTAAAGAGGCTTGGAGGGTGCTGGGGTTTCACCCAGGACCTCCGAGAGGCACCTGTGGAAGGAGTGGGTAGGGGGACCCGGCCTGGGCCCTTGAAGAAAGGGTGGATTGGGGCCACTGGCCTCCCCACCACAGGCCGGCTGGTGGCCACCCCCTTCTGCGTTCAGCCCTGCCTGTCCCCCGGCCTTCTCTCCGACGGGCGAGCGGCCCACATGATCACCTGAAAGGCAGCCCCCAAGGGTGACCTGAGCCCCCAGCCCCAGCGGGGACAAACGAGGAGCTTAACTAATGCAAGACCGCACAAAAGGGGAAGGGGAAAAAGGAAGAACAAAGCTTCCGCCAATTTGCTCTTTTAGGCTTTGTAAGAACTGGCCTCTTTCCCAGGTACCCCACTCGCCGCTGAATGAGGCCAGAGGCAGCCGTTCCCTCCTCTCCCGCAGCCCTGATGGGCTTTCAGGAGCAAGTGAATGGGGCGCAAATTAGCCGGAGTCCACAGAGCTTCGTTACTGTCACTCCCAAACTGACAGGCCAAAGGCAAAAGGATTAGGGACCCCGCCGCTGGCCCCATTGTCGGGCAAGGTAGGAAACGATTGATTGTCTCCTTCTGCATGTTTCCTCCATTTTGCCCATGGTGGCGGAGTGTTCCGGAAAGAATGGGAGAGCAGCCCCTGCTCGCACACACACACTCGCCTGCTCACGCTCAGGCCCTGGCCCCAGGCTGTGGCTTGCACATGTGTGCACTCTCACACACGGTGTCACGGAGGCGCCGTCCGCTGCTTTCAGCAGGTTTATCTTTCTCCTGGGACTGGTGCTGGCTCATCAGCGTCACATAAATGCCAAAGCAAGTGTGACCAGAGGCCCCACAGGTGTGCATGTGTGTGTGCAAAGCTGTGACAGCAGCCTGGCCTTGGCCACCACCAGAAGGCCCTGAGCCAGGCCAGTGCCTCGGCACCAAATCTCACCATCCTGGCACGGAAGGGAACACGTGGGGCTGAACCAAACTTGCTTTCAAGAGCTTACCTGGCCGAAGCCCCAACCCAACTCAAGAGACAGTGCCCCACACTGTGCCAGTCGCGCCAGGGAGCCCGCTCGCTGCTCGCTCCAAAACAGAATCGAGGGCATCGTGTTTCAGACCAGCCAGGCAGACCCTGCAACGGGACGTGCGAGCAAGTCGGCATTTTGTTCCTGCTTCTGGGTACTGACTCACACATTTCTTACTGGTGCACTCAGAGGGTCTGTGGGTGGGGTTCGGAGCCCCTGGCAGGCAGCAGGCCTAAGGAAGCCCCAAAGATTGATCCGGGGTCGGTGGGCGAGCCCTTCCCAGCTCCGGGAATCCACAACACACCTCAGCTAAAGATCCTGTCATCCCCTCGACGCACCTGTCCTTTCGAGCACAGTTGGAGCTATTTTACCAGCCCTCATGTGTGACTAAAGTCACTGAAATTGGAACTGATAGTAAAGTGCACACACATGGGCGCCTCTTTGGGGATCTTTTGCAGCGGCCACTGGCGAAGCAAGGAGGCTGCCTGCAGTTCTGGGGTCCGGAGAAAGTGATTCCAGGCCTGCCTCAGCCTCCCCCTGGCTCTGCAGGTGCACTCCCCTCCTGGGCCTCAGTTTGCCACTCATCCCAGGGAGAACATTGCTTACCCCAGCAGCTCGCAGCTGCTCACGGGAGACGATGCCTGCCAAAGGGCTTTGCAAACCTTCAGGGGCCACACGAGAGCTGGCTGAGTAACAGCACACCCCCCTACCTGCAAGCCTGCAGCACCGACTCAGCTGCAGAAATACGGGCAACTTGTAGAAAACCAATGCAGGTACTTATTCGATATATTTGTTTACAGACATTCCTATCTGGGTCATTTTTAATGAAAAATTGACCTCAAAGTGACCAGTGTCTATTTGCGTACGCATCCAGAACCTGCTATGACATATTCCCCATTCAGTAAGAATTCTCCTTATGCAAAGACGCAAGAATCCGTGATAAAGTACCTTACAGAACTCCCCATTAAACTCGGGGGAGTAAAAAGTGTCTGGTCACAGCTGCTTTTGTGGAATGCCAGCCGTAGCCAAAGCTTCTTATTTTGCCCATTTAGGAACCTTTGGAGAAGGTCATTGGTTCCATGCTCAGGAGCCCCAGACCCACCTCCCCCCAACCCAGAGCTCAGGAAGGTCTTGCCTTGGAGGAGGGGGCCTGTGACTCTTGGTGGCCTTTTGTCACTTACATGCCCAATGCCCCCAGTCCCTGAGCAGGAGGCAGCCCGTGGGGCAAATCGGTGTTGAGAAGGCCTCCCAGCTGGAATTTCCAGGATATTCCACGGACAGACCCAGGCTTCATGCTGGATTTGGCAAGAAGGAAGCCAAGGTGTCCCCACGAAGCCACATCCACTGCCAGCTCTGGTTTCCCGCCTGTTTCCGAGGGGAACTTGTGGGTGGAAGTGAACTTTACAAACTTCTAGAAAAACAGGAGCACGTGCTGGCCCACATCCAGCAGTGGCAGTGACGGGGGAAGTGTGGCGGCAGCAAGCCACGGAAGGATGGCCGGGATGTGGGAACCGGCCACGCCAGAGCGGCTGGTGTCTTCCGATGTCAAATGCGGCTTCTATGTGACCACGACTGGTGAATGCCAATCCACCATTTATTTCACGTCCTTATCACCTTGCTCCTTTTCTCCTCTGGCAGGAGCCTTCACTCGACAAATGATTAACTTTTTTTTGTCAGTGGAACCAAACTGTTCCCATAATTTTGACAAAGGAATTCGGGGGCTGCCCGGTCTCTGCCCAGCTCAGGCAGGCGTAGCACGGAGCGTCCTATCCAAGGCCGTCTACACTTCCTGCCAATGCCCCCACGGAGCCCTTGTCGGAGTAAACGGCCTGACTCGGGGAGCTGGGCCCATGAGCCCGAGCCTGCCCGGACCCCGAGGAGCTGGCAGCCGCCTCCTGCCCAAGGGAATGACGAGGTTTGTATCAAGACTGGCAGACAAAAATCCCTGTTACTTCACGTGCTGCCCGCTCGTACCAAAGTCCTTCTCGGCTCACAGCGTGGGTCCTGGGGCAGCCGCTGTGGGGTTCAGCCTGCTGTAGGCCTCTCTCGGTCTTCCCTTCAGCCTCCCCGAGCCCCTCCTCCAGCCATGTTGCACCCTCTCCCCAGGTCTTGCATGTCCCCCAGGTTTGCTTCAGGGCTGCCTTTCCATCTGAAGCTTCTGCCCCCTGTTCAGCTGCCAAAGTGACCCCTCGAACAGGGCAGCCGGGAAGGCAACACCATTCAGAGACAGCTCCTATTCACACAGAAGGGTCTAGAAGGTGGAGGGTCTTTGTGCCATGCAGGGGTCTCCTGGAAGCATTGTGGCCTTCGATGAGAGAAGGACCCCCCTCTCTGTGCCTGGAAACCAGGCTTCAGGCCACACCCTGGGGATAAGGACGAGCAACGACCCAGCCTGAGGCTATGAAGATGGGACAGCAGAACGGTCCTGAGCCCACCCACATGGTCAGCACCCCGACACTGTCAGCCTCCACCGGGGCTGATCACCTAGTGTGGGAGGGTGCCGTCCGGTGGCTCAGGGATGCTCCCACAGGACGTGAGAGTCCGAGAGCCCCACACAGCCCTGCTCACTCGCCCTGCGGCTCTGGGGGAGGCCTGGAGGCCCTAGCGATGCCCGGGCAGCACCCCCATCTCCCAGATGATCTCCAGGTCTGGCGGAAGGTCCGGGTTGCCAGGGAACCAAGCACGTGGTCGGGGCAGAGTCGGACGCCGTGGGACTGGGAACTGTGGGCACCAGAAGGCAGGTGCAGGTTCCCTGAGGGTGCCCGGTCGTGGCAGAGGGCAAAGTAGCCGAGGGAAGGGGAGCCTAAAGCCAATGGAAGGAACAAGAAAGGGACTCTCCACCCCCAGGGGACCCTGGCCATGTCCGGAGACATCATTGGTTGTCATCTGGAGGGGACATGGTGCTGGCACCAAGCGGTTGTCAGGGGTGCTGCCAAACTTCCCACGAGGTTCAGGGCGGCATCTGCCTTCGAGAAGGCCGTGCATGTCCTGGAGCCTTGAAAGAAGGTGGGAATGGAGGATTCCCGTGATGAGAAGCGTCTTCTCGGGGTCGCTGCCTTTGCCCCTCCACACAGGACACCTGGGCCAGACGCCATGACTCTGGCTCTGAGGCTCCCAGTAGAAATCCGAGGGCGCTGGGCACCAAAGCTCACAGACGGCAGAGCCCAGCTTCAAATCTGGGGCCCACGGGTCTCCTGCCTCTGGGTGTCGGCCTCTTTGTAAAGTGCAGGGTCTGCCCCCGGAGCCAGGAGCTCACATCGGCGAGGGGGCAGGCAGGGGCCTTGGCTGGACAGGCCTGGCACCGACTGTGCCGTTCCTACTGCTTCCCAGGAGGTGCTGGGCACCTCAGAAGGCAGTGAAGTGCTTTCCCCTCCCAAACCCTGTTGGCACCAGCCCGACAGCAGACGAGTGCAATTATTGGGATCCTCCTGGGGATGGGGGGGTGGAAAGAAAGGGCGTGCACCCGTAATTACGGGGAAGGGAGCTTCTTCAATCAGTCCCTGGGCCCCCACGGCCAGCACACAAGTTACCGTGGTGTGGTGTTCCCAGGTACAGGCCAATGGCTGGGTGCTACGTTCCAATCCCCTAGGGGATGGGGTCCGACGGGGCTGGAGGGGACAAGCAAGCTCCCGGGACCTGGACAAAGCACTTCCAGCAGCTGCTGCCCGTGAACCACAAGTCTAAGTCAATTTAAGAGTAAACATCTTGTTCCAGTTTGCTAGAGCTGCCAGTATGCAAAATACCAGACATGGATTGGCTTTTATAAAGGGGGTTTATTAGGTTACAAAGTTACAGCTCTAGGCCACAGAAGTGTCCAGACTAAGGCATCTACAAGAGGACACCTTCACTGAGGAAAGGCGATGGAGTCTGCGACACGTCTGTCAGCCGGGAAGCACGTGGTGGCGTCTGCTGCTCCTTTGCTCCTGGGTTGGGTCACAGCTCCTCTCTCAGCCCCTCTGGGTTCTTGCTTCTTTCTCCCAGGGTGTTCCTCTCTAACCATCTGGGGTCCTCTTTTAGCTTCTCCAGCACCAAATTCTGGGCTTCATCTCTTAGCTTAGCATCTCCAAATGTCCTTCTACCCGCACCTTCCGGCATCTCCAAGTGTCGGCAAGAGTCTGCGTCGGCTCCTGTGCTCTTTTAAGGACTCCAGTGAACTGATCAAGACCCACCCTGAGTGGGTGGGGTCCACACCTCCATGGGAAGAATTTAATCAGAGTTCTCACCCACAGCTGAGGGTTCTCACCTCCACGGAACATTCAGTCAAGAGGTTCCACCAAACAAGATTGGGTTAAAAGATCGTGACTTTCATGGGGGACATAATACATCCAAATGGGCTCAATTGTTACAACAGCCTCCTCTCGTTCATTGGCTCCTGCCTGGCAACAAGGGCACAAACGCACTTTGTTTTCCCTTTAAGATTCTTGACAGCGCACTGAACGCCTGGGGTGTCAACCTCCGTGCACCTTTACTGCAAACAGATGCCAAAATACCCGGGCTCATCACACTTGCCGTTCAAAAGGCCTGCTTGGGCCAATATACCCAGAGAGCGAGGGCACTGGGAGGCCGCCAGTGGTGGCATTAATGAAATGACCTCGCATCTTGTATTGATGAGTTTCTTTCCAAGTCATAAAAAAGCGGTTAGCGGGTTTGGGCTGGAGCCCTTTCTTGCCGGAGCTTTTGGGGCCTGCGAGGTGGTGGAGCTGGCAGCTGGGCCCCCTGACAGGCCGGCTCCTCACTTGTGCCTCAGCCTGCTCACTGGGGGGGCCTGCACCAGGGCACGCGGGCAGTGCAGAGGTCACTCAGCCACCGTGGGGGGTTCTCACCAATCCTTGTCCACGGACCTCGCTTCCTGGACTGACTGCCCCTTGCCCCCTCCACAGCTGAGACACCCCTTCTTTCTCCTTCTACCCCATCTGAACCCCCGTGCCTGGCCCTGCGGGCTGCGCTGAGCATCCTGAAGCACTGCAACCCCACTCTCCATGGACCCCACTGTCCCCCGCGGTCTCCGCTGAGAGGCCTGGCGTGGGCAGTGGGGCTGCCTCCCCCACTCTCTCCGGTGCCGAGACAGGTGTGCACAGGCGTGCGTGTGATGGCGGTGCTCAATGCACCCAGGAGGACCCCACCTCCAAACGGCCTCCAGTTCACTCCCCAAAGCACAGCATCTGAGGATGCAGCAAAGGCCCTCACTCCTGCCACCTCAGGCCCCAGGGACCCCACACCTGGACCCCGTCACTCCGACTACTCAGGAGTGAGGGCCCTGCTGCTGGACGGAGCAGCTGTACTGCCCAAGGAAGAGGGCACTGCCCACCGGCCCTCTCGGCAAACAGCCCCGGGTCTCAGTCCCACGCACTGCCAAGAACTTTCTGGCATCCAGGTGTGGCTCACTGGCCTTGTGGTGATCTCTGCACGGGCCTTGGTGTCTGGGAAACCACAAGTCCCCATGCCAGGTACCCCGGGAGTGAACCCTCGTCGCCCTCCTGCCTTCGCACGCGTGGAGCCCAGGGGACGCTTGCCCCGAGGGCATGGATCTGCATGGCCCAGCGGACGCTCCTGGGCGCGGCCCTCAGCCTGTCCCAATTCCCAGGCCTGGACGAGTCTCCACGGTGGAGCCAGAGGCCGTGAGAACACACAGCCCCGGCCCCCCGGGGGGAGAGCAGCACACGGAGGCTCGGGACAGGGCATCACGTGTCGCCCCGGCCCCGCCTTGCCCAGGGCATCCCGCTCGGGGGCCGGCAGGTGCCGGGGATCCCAGGGCCAGGCCTGGGCTCCGTGACCCCACGAGCAACCTCACCCGAGGGTCCTGGGTGGGCGGGACAAAGCACTGCAGACTGGGTGCTTCAAACTGCAGACATTTGACATCTCAGAGCTCGGGGGACAGACATCCAAAGTCAAGGCGTCAGCCGGGCTGTGCACCCTGAAACCTGCTGAGGAAGATCCTTCCTCATCTCCTCTGGCTCCAGGGGGTTCCCGGCCACCCTTGGGTCCTCAGCAACCTCTGCCTCTGCCCTCACGTGACCTTCTCAGTCTGTCTGTCTGTTTGTGTCCTAATCTCCCCTTCTTATGAGGTCCCAGCCCCTGCCCAGGGGCGCCTCCCTATCAAATCCCACCTTCACAAACCCCGTTTCCAAACAAGGCCCCATCCACGGGCCTGGGGGGAGGCAGGACTTGAACACGTCCTGTTGGGGGACACGATTTAGCCCCTAACAGACAGCAATAACCAAACCCTATTTCACTTCCCGGATGCTGACTCACTCCACAGTGGGGTTTCCAAGCTCCTGACCCCTGGGCCCCCTCACCTGTCAACCCGTGGGCTCTTGGCCAGGACACACTGTCCAGAGGTGGGGTGACCGGCCGGAGGTCAGTGTGGACCGGCAGGCCCGGGGGGCTCTCAAAGGCCAGCCCATGCCCACTTGGGACCCTGGCACACACAGAGGTCACGTGAGGGGCTGCTAACCCCATCCCACCCCAGACAGGCTGCTGAGAACAGGCCATGTTACTCAACCGTGGAGGCAGAGGGCCCCGGCTGGGGCTCCCCAGGCAGCCGCCCGCTCCCCGCTTTCTGTGACGGTCTCGAGTCCGGGCTGCAGGGCCTGGGGAACCCCTTTGGGGCTCAGTTCCCCACTAGAGGGTTAATGATGCCGGACGCGGTGATGGAGGTGGTTAAAATCTTTGCAGAGGGTGGGAGGTGAGCAACGGGCGCCGCTTCCCCTCCTGGTGGGTGGAGCCTGAGCAGCAAATCAGCTCCTTGGAGCAGGCAGTCACCAGGCCCTGGCCGGGCAAAGCCTGTCCCTGGGCCCCCAGCGCCCCCCACCTGGTGCCCAGTCGGGGAGCCAGAGCACTCCCAGGCCCTGTGCCTCGCACCCCATGCTCCTTTCATCTCCACCAAGCCTGAGCTAATACTCGGATTCCGCTGCATGCTTAATCTTTATTTTCTTTAAAAAATGGATTAGGAAAATCTCATCTGGAAAATTAATTAATGTATTAATTCAACAAATATTTACTGAGCATAGTATTTTAAGGACTCGTGTTTTCATGTAAACTTTTTTCCCTTTTATTTTTTTGCCAGTTTTCTGGCTGGTCCATTTCCGTATTTTACAGGTTTCAATGCTATTTCCGGGCACATTATTCTCTAATTCCACTATTAAGATGCATTTCTTTCTTGTGCAGTCGGCCTCAGAAGCACACATCCAATGTCCGGATGTGAAGTTGAGGGTCAAGCCTCCTTCGCCGGTGAACCCCCACCAGGCCCCCTGATGCATGACAGTGGTCAGTCGGGATTTGGGGCATCCCTGGTCGTATCTGCCATTGCCCCCAGTCCTGCCTTGGGGGGGCTCCCCAAGTCCCCTTTTCCTGCCTCAGAGGCTGTAGGTAAGTCTCTCCTCAAAGGCGAGCCCCCGCCTCACAAAAGTGGGCTCTCCTCCCCTTTCCCAAGAAAGGAAGCTGGGCCCTTTCATGGGCAGTGAATGGCCCCTCATTTAGGCCGCATTATGCCCTGGCCCTCACTTCCCCTCTCCTTCTTGGCCCCATTCAGGGGGCTTCTGACTCCAACTAATTCGATCACAATCCCGGCGCACCCCCCTTGGCCCCCATACCAGAGCACATTGTGTGAGCGCCCCGGCCCGGACACACCGGCCCTCCGCTGTCCAATTAGCCCACCGCGGGGCGGCCTGCCGGGCCCTAGCCACCCCCACCCTGTCCACGTTTAACCATTTCCTCTTTGAATTACACTCCGAGGGCCTCCAAGGGAGAGGCTTCCAGGGCCCAGGTCGGCAGGACCCATGCTTATTTACAAAAAAGAGAGCCAAGCGCACCTAGGGAGCTTTCCACGGCCCACCCCACACCCCAGAAGACAAAAAGTCACAAATAAGCCGGCAGCCGAGCCGAGCCAGCCCCGAACCCCACCCACGTGCAGTCCTGAAACGGAGCAAGTGGCACCTGCCAAGGAGGGGCTGGCGGTGTCAAAGGATCTTGAGATGCAACAGTTTTTACAGGGGGCTTTTGCACTCTCAGATGCTACATTTTCCTCCCCAACTGGCTGCCCGGAGCTGTGGGGATCAGTTTGGGATTCCTTGGGGCCTTGCTTTGGTCCTAACAACCATTTCCCTCTCAAGAGTTCACACTACTTTGTTTTACTCACAAACCAATTTTTTCTGCTTGGGGGAAAGACGTTTTAAGATCCTGCAAGCAGTAGGTAGCATCAATGTTCACTTCTTCGTTTATTTTCCTTTATGGGCCTTTATGTCCTCACAGGATCACCACCCATGTGCAGGGGCATGGATGGACGGTGTCTGTCCATGTGTGAGCAAGCCCATCCCGGAGTCTATCTCATTGCTATTATTTTCAGATGGAAAATACTGGAGTTGATTAAGAATGCTCAACCTGGAACGGAGGCTTGCAGACAGACTCAGGCTGGCAGTGCCGCTAATTTATGTCCCATATTGGATGGGCACCTCTTGCTGTCCTGTAACCCTAGTCTCCTGGCCCAGCAGGATGTGTCTCCTCCGTCCCATGGCCCCCTCCCAGGGCTGGCTGGGTGTCGGCATGATCTTCTGCATGTCTGACAACTGTGAAGAAACTGGGCTGAGAGATTCCATCTCTGAGGGGCCAGAACTTCAGTGATTTTATAGCAGAGCCATTTCCCATCCTCTCAGATGAGCTGTGTGCCGATAGTTTTCCTTCCTCATTCAACCGATTTTTTTCCCGAAATCAGTCTACTAAAAAACCAGGACAGGAACGAGAACCCACGAAGTCCCTGCTTTGGAAGCCTTGTCTTGGGGCCTCATCATTGACTGAATTTGTCCGAGGAGAAGGATGGAAACACTAGGCCTTTGCTACTGAAGACCCCGGGCCTCCCCTCGCTGCAGACTCTGAGGAACCAGCTGACGGAGCAGCGCCATGGTTTTCAGAAGGTGGTTTTCATGGCAGTCAGCAGACAGCCAACATAGGGGCCGACGGGCATTGGTTTGGGTTGATGTTGCTGTCCTCAGTGGACTTAGTTCATCCTGGAAGGAGATGTGTGTTTGATGAGAGCACAGCCTTCGTGGGCAGGGAGCCGCAAGCCAAGTGCTCATGGGGACATTACCTGAGTGTCCAACGTGAGAATCTGTCCAATCCGGAAGATTCTCTCAAGGGCCCTCCCACAGCCTTGGGTGTCCACCAGTGTTGAGCTTTTAAAGGAACTTATGAAATTGAACTTGCCAGCTTGAGAACGCGTGGTCCCGAGGTGCCTGTGTTTTGGATGTACCTAAATGTCCATTTCCACATGCACAACAGGCCATTCACGCTGCCATCTAGCCCTGGCCACAATGCAACAAAGCATTTCAGCCTCTTGTGGGTGGTTTTCATTGACTGAGGTGGGGCAGGGCTGCCTCCAGGGAAAATTATCCCCATTTGCTTTTCACATTCCAGCGAAAGAACTCTCCCAGTCCCCGTTCTCCCATTTGTTGGTCTGCTGGGCTGTGTAGCAAATATTACCATTGGCTGAAACTGCAAGGATCCGTGTGTCACAGTTCTGGGGCTGGGGTCCAGCGTGTGGTGCTGGCAGGGCCTGGCTCCCTCCAGCAGCAGTGGTGGCCCTGCTGGCCACTCACCGTCCTCCGTAACTCAGCCTCGGTCCCATCCCACGACCATCCCCCTGTCTCTCCCACCGAATCTCCTCTGTGGATAAGGGCACAGTCTGACTGGCTGAGGGCCCCCAACCCAGGCTGGCCCCAGGATCCACTAGTTTACAAAGGAACTGAAGAGGTCACATCCACAGGACAGGGGTCAAGACCTGAGCTTGTCTTTTGGGGGACATGATTCGGTCCATGACAACCCCCATCTTGAACACTGGTGTATTTGCATGACAGGCCAGAAACAGGAGCTGCCTTAAACACCCCCATTTCCCAAGTGGGGACACGGAGGCCCAGAGATGGCACTGAGCTCTCAGGGCCTCAGCGTCTTCTTTCCAAGGCCCTCCACCTCTTGTGGCACAGATGCTTTAAGAGCCTCTATGTTGCTTTTACAAAAGCACTGTAAAACTATCTGATGTTTAAAAGGATCAAACAAGGAAGCTCAAGGTGGCCATTCCCTCTCTCGCTTGTTAGGGAGGGAGGTAAAGCTGGCAGATAATTAAAATGCAGAAGCCCCTGTGGGGCCGGCCTCTGCTCTGCTAGGGTTGCTCAGGCACCTCAAGGTTGAGGGCCCAGAGAGGGCCCCTGCCCCTCGGTGCACACCGCGCTCCCGGCGTTGTACGGACGGCCTCCTGGCAGGGCAGGTGTGCCCCTCACATTGCCAAAAAAGGTGAGGCAAAGAAGCCTCAGCTTTTGCGGCTGTTTCCCCAGCGCCATCACAGCCCTGTGCTGGGACTCCATTTCCCCTTTGTGGAATGGAGAGGAGGAAAGTCCACCATTAGATGATGCGTGGGAAAATACAGCATGGGTGTGCTGCAGGCACACCTCCAGGGGGCGCCACGCATGGGCATATCGATGTGTACCCACGGGAAGTGGTCAGGTGTGGTGGCCACTCCACTATCAGAGCCCCACCCTCGGCTTGGGATGCGAGAAGCTAAGAAATGGCCCCGGGGCCGTGCGCTGGGGTGACGTCAAAGACACCCCAAAGGATGTGCTTTCCCAGATGCCAAGGACAGCTGGAGGGTCCTTGCTGAGCCCAGAGGACAGGCTGCCCAAGGCTCGGAGGCACTCTTGGGGGGCTCCAGATGGCCATTTTCCAAGGGCTGGTGAGGACGCCTTCACCTTGGGGGAAGTCCCCTTTCGAGGACTGTGGGAGCCATCACCATGAACAGCAGCTTCTCAAGCCCGAAGGCCAGAAGAGGTGGACTCTGCTTCAGGGCGAATCGGAGCCCATGCCAACAGGAGAGGCCGCTCGTTAAGGGTGAACACTGACGAGGGTGGGAGGAGGCAGGCCTGGGTGCCGGGACAGGACCCAGGGGAAGGGGCTTTGGTGGAAGCTTGGTTCGAGCGTAGGAATTGGCCGATGACGTCCCAGCACAGAAGGCCCACGCTGGGGGTGGGAGCTAACCACTGTGGTCAATGGATAGAGCTTGTTCCGGAGGTTTCCAACTGGGGTGGAGGCTACCCTGGAGCTCATCCCACGACCAGCCTGACGGGAGGAGGACCGTGGGTCAGCCAGCAGCCCTGAGTCCAGTTAGCCAGATGACGTGGCTTTCCTGCCTCTGATGAGCTTTCAGTCTCAAGTCACATGAAACAAGGGAGTAAATCTGAGGGCCACGACCCACACATCCCTGGGTAAGGTGGCCCCGCTCCTTCAGCGAACCGTGTCGTCTCTGACGCCCTTGACAAGTCTGGTCTCGGCCTGAGCTGGGCCCAGGCTGTCTGGGCAGCTGCCCCTTGGAGACGGGCATCCCCTGCCCAGGGGGGCCCTCCTGCCCCTGCCCCTTCCTTCCTTTGGAGCAGGGGAGCAGGCCAGCTGAGAGGCCCAGGCTGGACATGGGGTCTGGGGAGACGGACACACAGACCCCAAAGATGCTAGTGAATTCTGATGTTGCCTTTCCGGCCGAACATGGGCCGCAGGTTTCAGAGAAGGACCTTCCATGCCAAGTGGGCCCTCCCTGGGGGCCTGGCTCACTGCACGCTGCAGGCCCTCCCCAGGGGCCCGGCTCACCGCACGCTGCAGGCCCTCCCCGGGGGCGAGGTCAGCACCGTCAGCATTGGGCAGCCCGACCCGCCTGGTGAGATGGGACATCAGGGCACCCTCGTGGCCGCCGGGGTGAGGCCACCACCCCGAGGAGCCCCCGTCCTCGCCACCGCTGCTGCTGCAGGGCCTTCTGCCTCCTGCTCCTTCCTGGAAGCCCCAGGTGTCGCAAGGGAAACTCTCCAAAGGGCTTCTGGACTGGGGAGTGGGGACACCGGGGAGTGGGGGACACCGGGGAGTGGGGGACACCGGGACAGCCAGGAAAGGCTGCAGGTGGATCTCCTGGTAGAATTTCCAGGACAAACAAAGGGAATCCGAATGGAGACCCCTGGAAGCTCCCTCCTCGGGATTTTCCTCCCCAGGACCCCGATCGGGTTGGCTGAGGGAGGACAGCTCCCAGCTCCCCGTGAGTCTCAGGAGAGCCGGACACACTGTTGGGGAGACCCAGGCTGGGCCTCAGTTCCCCCGAATGACATCAGCAGATGTCCTCAGTTCCCCGCAAGCCCGCAAGACGTCGGTGGGCTCCAAGGTTTGCCAAGGGTAAGAGGCGCTGGCAGAACCCATGGCAGAGCCCATGGTGGTGCCCACGGCTGGGCCCAGCGCCCACCCTGCTCCACGGCTCCTGACCCTGGAGGTGGGGATCAGACCCCAGAGGTGAGCCAGCCCCCCCCTCACTGTTCTCACCACCTGGAAAAGAAACCCGCACTGCGGGTCTCACCAGGTGGCTCTGCCTGCTGGACCCTGACCCTGAACAGAGGTGAAACCCAGAAGCACCCACCCTAATCTTGGGGAGCCATGCTGACACCCCCAAGTCACCTCTCTGTGCACCTAGGAGGGGGGCAAGCACATTCCCTTAGCTAATGGGCAGGTGGGGGGAGACGCCTAAAAGCTCTGAAAAGCCGTGGAGAGGGGGGATGGAAACACAAGTTTCCTGTCTCAGAAACGACAGCCGGAGTCTTCTCCAGAAGCTCAGACTGAAGAAAGTGTCTGCCGTGGCCCCCCCAGGAGAGCCCACATCGAGCACCAGCCAGGCAGCGTCCACAGCCATCGAGAGCCTGCCCGGAGCGACCGTGGGGCTCAGGCCCAGCTAGTTCCCCAGACGCCCGACATGGGTCACCTCATCAGGACACATCCCAGCCCTGCTCTGCCCCCAAACGATGCTTCCGCAATGAGGCCCCAACGTCCCTTCTGTGGGAAATGCCAACGGCCCACCGGGGCCCATGCGGTGCCAGCGTGCACCAAGCTGACGTCAGGGTGCAAGCTCCAGGTGGCTGGGGTGTTGGAACCTTCCAGAAATGAGATCCTGGGAAGAGGGCCTCAGCCCTAAAGCACCACCTCTGTGAGCCCCCTCTCTCCCAGAACGGACAGAGCCAGCCAGCGGCTGAGCGAGCGAAGCCACGAGCCACGGCCCCGAGTTCAGCCCCGAAGTCGCCGGGACCTGCAGGTCATGTCACTGCCATTATTTTTATTTATTTCCACTCGTGTCCACTCTTTTGGCAGGAGATTTCACTTGGGCCTTGCAGGAAGCCAGGAGCAGGGGAAGGAAGCTGGGGGAGGGCCGGCTCCTGGGCTCTTTGGCAAACGTCCGGGTCTTTCTGCCCACAGACGGACTCGCTCCTCCCCGGTGGGTCCAGAGGTGCCCCTGAAAACGAGGAGCCAGCCAAGCGCCCTAATCCCCGCCCGCCCGCTCCTCGCAGCGCTCTCTCGGGCCTCCGCTGAGAGCCGGGGCCAGAACGGAGGCTGATAAATTAGTCTGGAGAGAAACCAGGCCGCGTCTACTTGTAAAAGGTCATTTCGACTTTGTTCTGGGTGAGGGTTTATCTCAGCAGCTGCGGTGACAGACAATGCCTCGGGCCTAAATGGCAGAAATCTTAGCTCTGCTCGTGAAATTACTGCGCTGATAAGCCGGAATGGACTTTAGAAAGAGCTAAATGGGGAAGGAGTGGATGTAGGTATTTTTGAACATGATTGAACAGGGATGACACAATGGGATGTGCAATTAAACTGGGCATTAGCCCAGAAGGACGGGGCTCACCTCCGTCACCAGACAAAGGGGGCTCCTGCGCCCTGCTTGGGCTGGTAATCCTGCCCCGCCCTGCCCGGCGAGGGGTGCAGCTGGGGGCCCCGGGACCAGACAGAAGCCACCAGTGCCCCTGGCCTGCTGCCTTTGAGGGCTGGTGCCATTCCGCAGACAGTAGGTAACAGTGCGTGACAGTGGGTGATGGTGGGGGACAGGGGGTTTGGGGGATGGCAGAGGACAGTGGATGAGGGCAGGGGTGGGGGAGGGGTGGGTGACGGTGGGTGACAGCAGACCACACCCATGGCCTTGGCAGAAGTCACTCTGGCTTTTAGCTCCAAGACCGACAGCTACTGCAGCGGGGACTCCGCTGTCCCCACCCCCCATTTCATAGGGGTTCACGGTCAGTTCCCATCCTCCCCGCAGGCCTGGCTCTCAGGGGAGGCTGTCGGTGAGCTCGAACCCCACGCCAAAGAGACGCCTCTCGCCTCTCAGGGAGGAGACGCCGTCGGATACACAGCTGTGCGTCCTGGAGACTGATGGAAGAGCATCACTTCTGGGCCATTTGGTGGACGTAGGTTTTGAACAATGTGACATGCCCAGCGGGGCCAGCGTGGGAGCAAACTTCTGGCAGTGCCAAGATGCCGGCTCCCAGCTCACACACAGACCGCGAGGGACCCTGCCAGCCACCCTCGGCCGACCGATCACAGCGCACCTGAGCTGTGGGGTGGAGGCCCACGGGACAGGCCAGGGTGCTGGGCCGGCCCCCACCGCCTCGCCTCTGGGCAGCGCCCGGGTGGCCTGTGACGGGCGCGGGCAGCACAGCTCTGACCCGGGAGGGAAGAGCAGACGAGCCCGATAAGCCGCCCGGTGGAATCTGCTCTGCACGCAGGGGCCAGCTCACGCCCTCGTCCCATGACCTGCCAGACCTTTTATGGCCTGGAACGCCTGGGAGACTTGTCTGGCCGGCGGGAGGGAGGCCCCGAGGGGCCGGCCCGCGGCGGGGCCAGGGCATTGCTGGGATTCCCCGCGGGGCCCCCTGGAGAGCTACTGCCCACCCGAGGGGAGGGCCCCTGGCCTCTCCTGCTTCCTGCAAAGCTGCTGCTGGAACATTCCGCGAACGGAAGCCGTTCAAGGGCAGAGGACTGAGAGCAGACGCCCCGGCCCCAGGGTTCTGGCTGCTTCCTGCCCAGAGGCCAAACCCCTCTCTCTGCAGGGGAAGCCCAGAGGCCAACTCGAAGAGCAAGCACAGACAGACAGACGGATGGACAGATGGGTGGCATCATGGATGCAGAGGCAAACGAGACAGTAGAGAGGCCGCGGCAGCTCCTGGCCTCGCCCAGGCGAGCGCCAGCCTCATAGTCTGGCTCCCCAGAGGGGCCGAGGGCCATGTGGGGTCCCCCAGGAATGACCAGGGTGGCCAAGCCCCCGCGTTCAGCAAGGGCTGGTCATGGGTCCTGGGGGGCACACAGCGCAAGGAGAGGACAGTGGTGGCGGGTCCCTCTCGGGGGCACCCCGTTCCCACCCGCACAGTGACGGGGAGCAGAGGCGCTGGCCCCCGTGGATTCCAGGGCGCAGTGGAGAATCAGTGACCGGAAGGCTCTCCAGGGCAGCCCTTCTGCGGGTGCAGCCATGGATGGCGATGCTGATGCCCAGGTGTTTGTGGGGTGCAGGTGGCGAGAACCCCTCGCAGCCCGTTCTTCAGCCTCCCTGTGCCCTGGGACTCGACCTGCAGCCTCCCTCTCTCCCCGCTTGGCTGTTCCCCACACTGTCATCTGCTTTGGCCACTGGGTCCTGGCAGGTGCCTACCTGCCTGCCACACCTGCAGGAAAACACCTCTCGGGGCTCCCCTGGGGACGGGCAGTGCAGGGTGGGGAGGGAAATCCAGTTTAGGCCCTTTCTTGGGGCTCCCTCTCCAGGTGGGCCCTCCAAACCTCCTTAGAGAATCCTGCTTTCCAGCTGCTTATTGGAAGGCAGATTCCAGGTCAACCCAGGACTTCTAACCCAGCACTTCTAACCCAGCAGGTACAGGCAGGGCCGAGGAATCTGCATTCTCAAAGTGCCCTGCGGGTATTGTTAAGTGCCAGGCTTTAGAAAACCTCAGTCCTGAGAGTCCAAAAAGACAGCAAGCGGAGGGAAAGATGTCCTTTGGTTTGAGGGTGTCTGGACTTTGTGTCCCCCAGGGCTGGCCTGGGCATAGGCCTGGTGGTTTCTGTCTGGACACAGCTCTGCTCTGTGGGAACCCACCAGCTGGACCCCTAGGGAAAGTCGGGCCCCAGGCCACGCTGTCAGGACAGGCAGGTTTGGACACAGCTCCATCCCCTGGGGGTCTGGGAGGGTCCGGCTGCCATACCGGGCGCCCCCTGGCTCATGCCTTCCCTCTGTCCCCAGCTTTCATTTCCCACCCACGTCTCCTCCCAGCTTCCTCCCACCCCAGACAGCTCACAGAGGGGGCAGGGGCAGGAGAGAGAAGGGGTGGCAGCCACTGCTGGTTCACTGAGTGGGCCCCCCAGCTCCCCCAGCCCCCCGCTTCCCCCAATCCCCCATCCCTGGTCACACTGCCCCTGCCTAGAGGGACACAGAGACCCGCACTGTTCTTTCCACTTTCTCAGCCTTTTCCACTCAGCAAAATGAAGGCGGCCACATCCCAGTCGCAGGGCTGCAGGGAGGGCCACGAGAAGGAAGAGCTTTGCATGGACCCTCGCACACAGTGGGAGCACAGGGATGGTGGCGCACAGTAGGTGGCTGGGAGATAGCAGCTCACAGTGGGTGCCCAGGGATGGTGGCGCACAGTGGGAGCACAGGGATGGTGGCACACAGTGGGAACCCAGGGATGGCGGCGCACAGTAGGTGGCTGGGAGATAGCAGCTCACAGTGGGTGCCTGGGAGATATCAGCACACAGTGGGATCCCAGGAAACAT
Source organism: Bradypus variegatus (assembly GCA_004027775.1). NCBI lineage: Eukaryota > Metazoa > Chordata > Mammalia > Pilosa > Bradypodidae > Bradypus > Bradypus variegatus. Next base: position 20,375 of record PVKY010000006.1, on the reverse strand, counting down.
CAGCGCACAGTGGGAGCCCAGGGATGGCTAGAGCCAGGCTCACAGGGAAGTCTGACCTGCGGTTCCCCAAACCATCTAGCATCCAGCCCGGCTTCCTTCTGACAAACCTGGCATTACGTCCACGTCCCTGGTTCACAAGTGACCCGTTCCTGAGCAAGGGAGGGTCTCGGATTGTCACTGGTGTGTGCGTGTGTGTGATGCAGATGGCAAAATACCATTTAAGAAGTTGGTATTCAGGGACGTCTTTCTAATACGAAAAGAAAATATTTATTTCCTTTTTCGCTTGTGAATCAGAATGCTCTATTTAAAGAAAGTACCCTCTGCTGGGTTGTGGCTGGGTTATTACCCCTTAAGGAAATAAAGGAGCGCTATCAGGGAGGTATTCTTAGTCACTCTCTCTCTTTTTTCTCAAATTCCTTATATACCCGCGCTCGGAGCGGGCCAAGGACAGTGCCAGATTCCATGCCATTCCTGGGCTGGAGACGTCTGGACCTGATGTCATGGAAAAGGGTTGGGGACTTGATTCTCCCACTTAGCTGTGCACTGTGCCATGAGAAGTGGGCACCCGTGTGCCCGTCACCCCCAGGCTCTCCCACGAGCATGTGGGTGGGCTCGGGTGCAGCCCCTTTCTGCCTGGACACCCTCCCGCCCTGGCTCAGGGTCCCGCACGGCCTGGGGAGAGGCACCCCGCAAGCCTCGCTGCCACCACCGGTCCCATCCATGGTGCTCACCCCGTGGACACGTGCTTGGCGGCACACGGAGGATGTGGGTGCTCGGTTGTGTGTGGGTTACACTTCCATAAGCACATACAGAAAATCATTAGGGGAAAGGAGCCCTGCAGTGCTTCTCGGCCTAAAATAAAACTCCCAGGCAGCCAAGACACAGGATGGGGCAGCTGGGGTTGGACGAGGGAGCCACGCGGAGGGGACAGAACACAGAGCGAGGTTCAGGGGACAGGCCCCAGCCACACCGCAAGGATCACCGGGTGGGCGTGGGGTGTTCCCGGGAGGAGCCTCCAGCGCTGGGGAGAGACGACCGTCTAGGAAAGTGCTGGCTCTTAGATGATAAAATGGGGAGCTGAGAATCCCAAACCCTAATGTGTGTGGCTGTGGGGAGCTGGCGGGAAGCTGCAGAACGGGGCCTTTATACTTTTAGACCCGTCCCTGCCCCCTCTCCAGACTCCCGGGCCGCCACACCCGGCAGCAGCCGCTGCTTCCTCCCCCTCGGCTGGCTGGGAATTAAAAGAACAAACACTAACGCGATGGTTCTAAGAGCTGCATAAAGGGGAGCACAGTGTCCCCCCAGGTGTGCCAAGAGGAGCAGGTGCCAAGCTCTGCTCCTGCGGGAGAAGCCCAGAGGAGCTGAGCAGGGCCCTGTGTCGGCACTTACGGGCAGGTGCCTTGGCCGCCAAGCGGGAGGCACTCCATGTATGTGTGTGCGTGTGTGAGCGTGCAAGTCCATGGGTGTGAGTGTGAGCTTGTGTGTGTGCAGTTCATGTGTGTGAGTGGGTCTGTGTGTGAGCCTGTGTGAGGGTGTATGAACACGTGTGAGTGTGTGCGTGTGGGGGGGGTGATGCATGTGTGTGTGATCATGCATGTGTGTGTGAGTGCGAGCGTGTGCAAGGGCTGAGGGTGAGGACAGAACTGGACATCGGGCACAGGGACACTCCTCGGGGCAGTGCCGGCATGGAGCCAGTGACCGCAGCCCACGCCTCCGCATGGAGAGTGCCCCAGCAGGCCCCCAGCCCTTCACAGGGGCCCCAGAACGTGCGGGCAGCGGGGTGGGGGTCCCGTGGGTGAAGTCCCCGGTCCATCCTAGATACCCCCAAGCGAGTACAGGAGGGGGGCTGTAAAAGCTGCCCCCTTTCCTCTCCCACCTGGTTGTTCTCAGCACCACGGCACGTTGTAGCCCCCGGGAACTTCCCTAGACGGGTGGGTGAGCCCCATGGCCTGCCCAGGACGGACACTGCCCAGGATGCCAGAACCACTGTCCTAAACAGGGCAGGAGATGGGAAGGCGGGTGCCACCGTCGGGCCGCAGCCCTGCACCCCGAGGTGGGACCCGGCATCGGCCTCTCTAACATCCCCAGGGAACCTCAAGGTGAGAACCACCAACCTAGCTCTGTTCCCAGACACCCGGGAAAGACTCCACAGAACATTCTTGAACTCACTTCAAGTACAAGCAGATATAAACTGCCAATTACAACTTTCCATCGTATGCAGAACGTGGCCAGGGGCCCGAGTCTGGCAGCACCCCCCAACCCAGGCTGGGGTGAGCCTTCTCCCCAGGAGCATCTGGCACCTACCCAGCAGGTGCCCCACGCACAGCCAAGCTCCCCCCCCAGATGCCGGGGCTGCAGGGGCCCCTGGGCTGGATGGGGGTGACCGGGCCTGCGACCCCCGACAAGGGAGTGCGCCAACTTGGCCCAGGCCGGGCCCTGAGGACCTGCAGATCCCGCCCTGGCGCGGGCCATGGCCTGTGCTTTCCCTGGAGGATGTTTCCTTGCTGAGCCTCAGGGCCACGGGCCGCCCTGGGGACCGCGGCTGTGTTTTCCTTGGCACTGCCTCCTGGGACCAGCTGCGCCTGGATGCGGTGGGGGTGAGGGCTCTCCACCGGTTCACCCAGAGCCGGGCGGGAGCCCAGAGCCCCAGAAGGTCAAGATGGGGGGCTGCTGAGGGGGACCGAACATCGGGATGCTCACACTTTCAGCAAGCCCTGAAGCCACCCCTTCCCGAGCTGGCTGTGTCCTCCAGGCTCTCTTCCCAGCCCCGCCCTTCCTAACCCTGAAGGGCACAGTGGCCCGAGACGCCGCGTTTCTAGCAAGCACCTGGAGATGCCGGTGCGGCCACACTTTGTGCATCGAGGGTCTCCATGGCGATATGTGACCCCGATATGGCTGTGCTCAAGCAGGACCCTGACGTCCTGCTCGGTCACTGTGCAGGGTGTCTAGAAAGCACTAAAGCAGATTCCCAGTGGCCAGTCGATCCCAGGCCGAGAGGGAGGTGGGCGCTTGCTTGGGAACAGGGCTCACCCCGGCCCGCGCGCCAAGGGCTGACAAGAGCCGCACAGGACTCTCCGGCTCGGACAGCGCAGGTGGCTCTGTCTGGCCCCCGCCCCGGCACTGAGACCGGCCGTTAGGACAGCCCGGAAGGGGAAAGCCCCGGCCCAGCCCTCCCACCCTACTTGCTCCCCACGGCCCCTCCCCGGGTCCCTCAGGGGCCTGGGAGGACACGCAGGCCATGGAACACGCTCCGTGCAGGAGCCACGGTGCTCTGAAGGAGGTGCTGGCTCCTGGGGCCTCCTCTGACCCTCCTGGTAATTGATGCACAGCCTAGAAGGTTCTCTCCAGGCTCTGCTGGCTCAGAATCCAGCCCGATTCACATGTATGGCAGCCACACCTTGTCCTCCCTGACATGCCCACATCGGACTGGTCCCCAAAGCTGGCAGACCCAGGCCTTGGGCAAGGAGCGTCGGGGGTAGTGTGTGTGTGCTTGAGAATCCACATGCTCGAGGGAGGGTGCAGGCAAGACAGGGCCACAGACCCCGAATCCGAGGCTGGGATCAGGCCTGGCCAGGGCAGTGAGGGTGCGGCCGGGTGGGAGCTGCCAGCCCAGCCCCTGCAGACCCCCCTCGCCCGGAGCCCCTCTCCTGCCTGTGAGCCGGAGCCTCCTGCCATGTAACAGTTTGGTTTCAGCCCCGGACTTGGTGTATTTTCCCGGAATGGCCTTTCTGTGCCTGAGCCCTGTGCCTTTAAAAACCCCCTCTCTCCATTCCCCTCAGGGCTGTGGGGTGCTGGGGGCCCAAACCCCCTGCAGTTGCCACCCAGGGGTCTCCAAGCCCCATGTCGAACGGCTGCCCCTGGATTTCATCGTTGTTCCACTACTTTGGACCAAAAATCACCCTCCAAATGCTGTGCCTTGCATTAGGTGTGCTTGGGCGGCACCCACCCAGCGAAGCCAAGCTTCACTTTTTCTAAAACCACATGTCAGTGGAGAAGCACCCTTGGGGGAGACTTATTTTCTCTCGATTACATGCCTGTCTTCAAGGCCAGGGTGTGGGGTAATAATTGAATGTGAACTCTGCAGAAGTGTCTTGCAATCTGAGCGAGCAGGGCTGGAGCAGCCTTTCCCAGCCATCCCCAGCCCAGTCCACTGGGCAGCCAGTGGCTCATGGACCCCTGGCGGCCATCACCGAGACCCCCAGCGGACTGTGGGGGTCCCGGAGGAGCTGCCTGGGGCCACATCATTGTACAGCCGGAGAACTGGGGTCCCCTGCGGCCCCCAGCTGTTTCCTTGTATCCCAGAAATTCCCACGGGCCCCAACTCAGAGTTTGTTGATTGAACGCACGATCGTGTATATAACATTCAGTGACGAACGCCGGGGATGAGGTAACACACGGGCAAATCTTTGGATAACTGAAACCCCGACCATGTGTGTCAATTGGCACCCCCAGCTCCTTAAAAGGGGGCAACACATTTATTCAACAGCTGAGGCTGAGGTGCAGCTCCGGGAACCGGCCCTCCACAGAGATGCAGCGCACACGCGTGGGAGGCCGTCCCTGGGCAACTGCAGAACGTCGGTGTGGAAACTGCTGGTGGCCACCCCCCCCCAGACCCCTGTGTCCCCACCCACGTCCCGCACCTGGTCCATAGCTGTAGAGGTGTGCAGAAGGGGTTTTGGGGGTCAGAGGCACTGGATGGGTTGGGGGGCAGGGGGGCTTTAAGGAGAAGCTGCAGGCAGGGCTGGGTCTTGGCGGGTGGGTGGGATTTTCAGTTTGGGGTCCGAGGAGAGGGGCTCCACTTCCCACGAGTGGTGGGTGGGGGTGGCAGCACTGACCCAGGCTGAGCGTGACTGCAGCCATCACTGCCCGCCACACTGGGAGCCCCAGGGCGGGGGGCCTCCCAAGGAGCCCCCTCCCCAGCCCCTGTCCCTCTGGGCTGTCATGTGCAGCCATCACTTAATTAGCAAAATAAACAGCACAATGATCAATGTCATGATTTACTCAACTGACGATGGAAGTCATTGCCTTTTCAGACCCCAAGGGCGATGAAATGCAATCTGGGGTGATTTATTCCGGGCGCGCTCTGTGGGGGCAGGTGGGCCGAGGCAGAGCGCGAGCCCACCACGTCGGGGTGGCCGGATGGCTGGGAATTGAGGGGCCCTCCCAGAATGGGGGGCAGACCAGCCCCTCCCAGAAGGCGAGGTCCCACCTACCTCCACAGGCCAGGCCGGTCAGCCCAGAAGGGGGACGCTGGGCATGTGGGGTGCTCCAAGCACCAGGCCAGGGAGGCCGCAGCCCTCCTGAGCTCAGCCCGCCCGTGGGCCTGCGTGTGCCCACCCTGCCAGGTGGAGCAGGAGGGTGTGACCTTGCCCCTGAAGGTCGTTGCCGCCGTTGACCCCTGGGCCAGGGCTGTGGCCGGCACTCCCAGTGGAGGGGTCAAGTCTCCCGAAACCAGGCACTGATCAGCGACACGGCAGGGAAAAGGAAGTGGGAGCTTCTCCTCTCGTTTCAACCGAGGTGCCCAGAACAAGAGTTTTGTTCTGAGAGTGGAAAGAAAACGGTTTCCATGGTGCCCGAGAGTGGCCGTAGATTAATCAATTTAACATTTGCTGGAGGCCGGGCCTGGTGCGAGGCTGCGCCCGGGCCACAGTGGGTGTCCTGCTGGGGTTTGGCTCTGCGGACCCCAACCCAGGCCCCAGAGCCACAGGGACAGGACCCCCAGGGACTCGAGTTTCTGTCTTGGCTAAAATGTCATCACCTGCTGATTTTCAGTAAATGAGTACCGGGTAAACGAGTAAAATCAGATTACTCCCAATTATACAACATCTCACCAGCCAGCGTGAAGACGCCCCATCTTATGTAAGCACGGACAGGAATCCCGGGCCCTGGTGGGCATCCCCCCCCTTCTCGACTGTCCCTGGCCCCCGGAACCTGCCCACACTCAGACCTGGCCCCCGTGTCCGCGGACATCTGCTCGTGAACAAACCGCCTGGCTGTTTTCCACGACCGGGCCCAGCTGGGACAAGCGCACACCCAGGGGCGGTCACTCCACAGACGCACACGCTGGGCATGGGGGATGCGGCCAGGCCTGTCCCCATCACGTCAGGCACCCAGGGGTCACTAGGAGGCCGCTGTCTTGACGGGAACTACATAGAAGGGGCAGCAGAGCCTGGATTTTCCATCTCTAATCTCAGGCCTTGTTTGCAGCGAGCGATAAGGTGACACGACAGGCAGCTCGAGGACTCCTGGCAACGCGGGGAGCCAAGGAGAGTGCCCTCTGCCCCCCGGCTGCTGAACTACCTTGAGGAGGGCAAGAAGCAAAGTGAAGCAGTGGCCACCTGCTCCAGGACACACGTAGAAAATTCTGGCATGGCTGCCTGAGAGCGGACAATCGATTTTCTGCCCCCAAGGCCCAAACTGAGGCCCAGGGAGTAGAAGGAGACGTCTAGTCCTTAACGACTTATCCCTGGTGACCGTGGGTGCAGCCTGGGCTTTTGGGGTGTCTGCTGCCCCCCTCCCTCCTTCCTTGGGGGAGGTGGAGGTCTCCCCCCCAAACTCTGCCACTGGCTTGCAAAGGCGACGACGCTTGAACCCCCTCGAAGGGGGGCGAACAAGATGGGTCAGAAAGACAGGTGGAGGTGCCCGAGCTCACACCGAAGAGAAGGTCAGACAAGACAATGTTGGGGTGTGTCCGGCACAGTAGGTGAGGACGCTGGAAGGAGGGCAAATATTTTCAAGCTCCGGCATGCCCTGTAGCTGTCAGGTCACGACCATGGAACAAAGCACGCTATGGAAATCCGAGGCCCGCGCAGAGCCAGGCGCTCCCTCACGTACCCGGGAATAAATGATATCGCAAAGTCAACAGCCGCACAGATAACTGCCGCTGCCTGTACCAACCGGGCCCCGCGGACCAGAGCAACGGGGGCCCTTTCTTTACAGAAAAGCAGACAGAGTCTTATACCTGCACAGACAAGAGCAAAGTCGTCTCAAGGTCATCCTAAGGGCTACCTGTAGGGTTCCTTTACCCTTTCTCATCTAAAAGCCGTCTGCTAGTTTCAGGGTTCCGGAGCTTTCCGAGCACTGGACAAACACCCTTGAATTCCCCTGCACATCGAGGCATGGAAGGCAGGACTCTTTTCCAAAAGCCAGTTCCACTGCCGAGTCAAGAGGGCCCACCTGCCATGGGTGGGAGGAAGGCTTTCCTGCTCTCACGGGGCTCCCCGTGGTCTGTAAAGGGGTGCGTGACATGCCCACGGGTGCTGCCACTCTGAGCCCTCCCCACGCCACCCTCACCTGCCCCCGCCCCCCGCCCCAGTCTGTTCCGAGGGTGATCCCGGATCCCACGGGGTGCCTCTGCCCACTCGGCCACCGCCTGGGGACAAGAGGGGACGTGCCCAGGGCACACCCCGGCTTGCTGGGCAGTGAAGCCCACCACTGGGGGTGGAGTGGGGCCTGACCCACCCAGTCCCCCGGCCTCCCTGCTCACCACCAAGGCCCACGGGCAGAGTACTGGCCCAGGTGGGACGTGCCCATGGACTGTGTTGGTGGCCGCCAGCTGCCGCTCACCTTGGCCTGCTGGGAGGTCCCAGGCTCCTACAGCACTGGCCTCACCCACAGGGACCCTGCCCCTCTCTCCTTGGGACGGGAACATGGGCTCAGTGCTGCTCAGCGGGGGCAGTGTCAGGGGCGCCTTGAGCATCTCAGGGGGGATTAACTGGTCTTGGGCCCACGGGAGGTCTCGGGGCCTCCAGAAATCCCAGGACAGAACCTTCCAGTGCATTCTCTGCCCCTGAGATAAAGAGGCATAAGACACAGGTTTCTGAAAACCATAAAGTATTGCAAGAGGGACAAAGCCAGAATCGCATTTCTGCTTACTCTGCTGGAACAAGAACGAAATTGGGAACTTTCCAAAGGCACCCAAAGGTCCGGAAGGAGGAGAGGGCCAGCCCCAGGACGCCCCCCGCCGTGGCTCGCTCCTGCGTCCTATGCTGCCAGGTGTCAGCCGTCGCACCCCTCAGCTGCGATGCCAGCCCCTTCCTAGAAAACTGACCTCAATCCGGGCACATCTGATGGTTTTGAGACACGCAGCAGGAATCTGGGTTTGCCTCTTCCACCCAGGCAGGGCCCTGCCAAAAATCCTGCAGAAACCGGCCCTGCAGGGCTGGCGGGAAGGTCACGGCCAACGAGGGGGCTCTCGGCCTCGCATGTCCACCTGGAGAGGCCAGAGGGCTGGGGCAGAGCCTCCCAGTGGCCTGAGCAGGCCACCTCTGCACACTACAGCGCCGAGCCCTCCCGAGGGGCACCCCCTCCTCCGACAGGCCTCTGGGTTCCCCTCCCACCCCACAGCAGGCAACCCCACGTAGTCTCTGGAAGCAGCGAAGCCGGTCGACGGCAACCTCGTCAACCTGCACCGTGGGCACCGTGCTCTGCGGAACCTCTTAGAGAACCAGCCCCTCGGGGCGAGCGGGAGGCAGACACCTAGGCATGGGTGTGTGCGGGGTGCTGGGGGGGCGCAGCCCCCGGTGTGTTCCCTGAGTAGCCCCAGGCTGCCCCCAGGAGCACCCCTGGTCCCCGGACATTCAATTCTTTCCCCATTCCTGGCGCCCATGACCCAAATGGAAGCACGGGGCGTTTTAGACATGAGCTCACTGAGGATGCATTTCTGGGTAGAGGGTCGGCGCAGCCTGCAGCGGCCGACGGGCATCCACCAGGCCCGCCGAAGTTTCCTGGATGGCGTCATGCATGCCTGGGGGAGCCGAGCCTGGGAAAGGTGGCACTCGGAGGCCCCTCCGCCCGCGCCGCCCACCCCGGGGCCGCTGTTGCTCAGCCCGGCTTTATAAATAGATTGAACACAAGATAAATGGCCGCGATCAATCTCACTCATTCGGAGAACTCTCACCTCCCAGCCGAAGTCCGTCTCCTTCAGCGTGGTCTGGGCCGCCACCGTGTACGGGCCGAGGCGCCGTCCAACTTCCATCTTCTTCTTGGCCCAGATCCCCAGGCCGGCGCCGGGGACGGACGACTCCCGGAGCTCGAAGTCTGGCGGGATCGGAATGTCCTCGGGAATGTAGACGGGGGCCTCGTATGGCGAGCCCTCCTTGGGGGTGAAGTCCTCGCTGGTGGGGAAGGGGGAGGGCGGCCCCGTGGGGATGGGGGACAGGACGCTGTCCTCCGTCTCGTCCTCAGCGCTCTCGCCAGCCAAGAGGTCAGGGTCAGGGTCATACATGTTATTTACAACGTCGACGTCACCTAAAGGAGACAACACAGCACCTTCAGCTCTGCAGCCACTTTTACCCCAGGGCGCAGGGTTCGGGGGATCCCTGGGAACCAAGGACACTGAGAACCCAGAACCCCCGGACCACACGGCAGCACCAGCTCGGCCTCACCCCAAGAAAAGTGGCAGTTACTTCCTGTTAGGGGCTCCCCAGGATGCGGCCCCACCACACCCTTTTGGCCGCCAGCTCGAGGATGTGCTCGCTCCCTGCTCTAGGTGGGTTGAGTGGGGTCAACGAGGCTGGGGCCAGGGTGAAGTTGTTGCCCCTGGCACCCACCTTGGGGGCGGGTGGTGAGACTGGCACCCCCAGACTGTCTCAGGGTATGTCTGTAGCTTTGGAAAGCACGGGACTGAAGCTCACCCAACATTCTCAGGGTACATGGGGCTTTGGCACCTGCTTCCCTTTGTGTTGATGTGACAGTTGCTCCAAACTGTTCCCCCAACACCAGAGCCACTCTGGGCAGTGCCGTGGGGCCAATGGGGCCCCAGGAATGTTTTTGGAAGTGGCACACGGACCACTGTGAGGACAGAGGCCGTGAATGGGGGCCTCTCCACAGGCCACAGGGTGGGGCAGCCCCCGAGCCAGCCAGGGAAGGTTGATGCTGGGCTGGGGGCAGCCGTCACTGGGGCCCAGGCGGGGAGGGGGCAGGAAAGGGGAGGGCTGGGGGGGCGGCAGGGTTCACAACCAGCTCCCCCTCTGCATTCGCCGAACCCACCCCTGATCCGGACGCTCCCCTCCTTTGTCACCGTGACAGTGACCCCAAAACCGTGGGTTCTTAGGCCCCTACCCAGAGGCCCCGACTTGGCCGCCTGCCCCTTAACGTTGCCTGGAGGAGCAGAGGCTCCTGGGAAAAAAGAAGTTGGAGGATCAGGGAAAAGTGGCTCCAGAGCCCTCACGCTGGCTGCAAACAGATCAGCTCAAGAAGTCACAAAATGTTTTCTTTCAAAAGAAACCAAAGTCTTGAGAGAGAGAGAGAAATCAGGGGATAACACTTATTTAATTTAGCAGCATTCACAGAAGTAATTATGAGGTTTCAAGTGGCCAACAGCTCCTTTCTCAACATTCGCAGGATCTTTTCAAAAATGCAGCCCTGGAGCTGGCGGCACCGGTTCCCTGCACCCTAAGGCCCTGGGGCTGTTTAGGGTTGAAGCCACCCCCATAAACCCTCCTGCACCACTGCCGCATAAAGGTAAATTGGGGGCGCAATTAACACACCACCTTATTATCTGGAGCTGAGAACTGCAAAGGGGGCTCGCCAACAAAGCCAGGTCGCCGGGGGCTCCTCGCAGCGTGCTCCCTTCCCACAGCGAGGAGCGGGGGCTTCGGACTTCAGGGCAATTGGGATCCCGCACTGCTGCTTTTGAGAGCCCCGCTGGGGTGGAAGTGGGGGAACATCCCCCCGAAACGTCCCCTTCAAGAGCCTGCTCATCTATGGTGCATTTTCTGTTTTCCACTTGAATTGTATGTCCCCAAACCCCTCAGCCACCGGGGAAACTGTGCGGGGGGGGGGGGCTTCATCTGGGGCCCAGCACACGGCTGGGAGGAAAAGGCCGCGTCCCCCGTGGAGGGGAGGACAGAGCGCGGGCCGCGGCCAGGTCACGGGGGTTAAGTGGGTGTCCACAGCCTCCGGGAAGACACCGGGTCTGCATTTCTCCCAACTGAGCCTCGCAGCCCGGGAAGCAAGCGCTTCCTTCAGGGTGGGCGAGGGGAGGCTCATGAGTGTGTGGAAAACATTTTCAGAAAATGAGGTGGCTGAGAGCCCCGAGGCCCTGGAGTGGGGGGAGGGCAACACAAATTGCTCGGCTCCCCGGGGCCCAGGCAACCCGAGGCAGGGAATTCAAAGGTCAGCTCTCTTTTCCAGAACCTCCAGCCGGGCCGCCCTGGAGACGGGCCACCCTGGGCAGCCCCCGCCCTGCACCCTCCCTGCCAGGCTGGACAGCGTTTCCGGGAAGTGGGCGTCCCTGGGAGAGGCTGCTGTGCCTCCCGGGCCCACGGGCACTGGGACTTGGCCTCGGTGACGGCGGGTGCTGGCTAGGAGGCAGCACGAGGAGGAAGAGGCCTCTTACGGCTGGAAATTCAGGGTGCACAGCATCGTGCCCTCAGGGTGCCAGGAAACCCTGAAGTCTTTATTTGGGTTTTGTGGTGTGCTCAGGCTAGGGGGTCCTAATTCTTTTGCAAGACCTAGCAAAATAATAAAAGCAAGGAGGAGCTGGGCGGAGAGGGTGCCGGTGCAGGGGAAGGAGGGCAGAGTGGCCAGTGACGGCCGTCTGGGCGGGGGGTCTCTGTCTACTCGGCTAATTCTTGTTGAAATCCTGTCTGGAGGGTTGGCACACAGCTGCTGTATGATCCTGTAAAACGGACCAGAGGAGCAGAGTATCCCGACTGGCTCCCCAGCTCCAGGACCCTGCCGGCTGGTGGGTCACTGTCTCCATGGCCCTGGCTCCTGCCTGAAATCACAGCTCTGGACAGGGTCTCTTCTGGCCACACGTCGGAAGCCTTCTGTGCCCAGGAAATGGGGCATCGCTCCTGAATGGAGTCACCCCACCCTTTCCCCAGTAGACACCAAACCTACTGCCAGGACTTCAGTCTGGAGGGAGAGGCGGGGAAGCCCGATAGGACCTGTGCCTGGGACTGGCCGGCGGGGTGGGGGGCTCGGCCACCTGACGGGGTCCCTCCCAGGGTTGACGGCTGCCCAGTCTGCGGAGGGTGGGTACCGGTGTGTAAGGACCCCCAGCCCTTCTCCGAAGCCCGTGGTCCTGGCCGCTGCACTGCAGGGCGGGCGGCTCGGCTTTACACCCGGTCCTCAGGGGACGCGGTTTTCCAGAGTCCCAGCATCTCCTTCACTGTGGGGTGAGGTTTTATGGAGAAGCCGTTAGAAAGGCAGCCCCGTCGCGGCGGGGAAACCTGACCACAGCAGGCTGGGGCAGAGGTGGGAGAGGCTGGCACCCCATGAGTGTGCGATCGAGTGTGTGCATGTGTGAATGAGTGTGGTGTGTGACTGAGAGTGAGACCCTAAGTATCAGTGTTTGGGTGAGTGTGTAAGGGCAAGTGAGCACATGAGCGTATGAGTGTGAGTAGTTGAACAAGAGGGTGCAACGAGTGCTTTGGTGTATGTGTAGGAGTATATGGATGAGCGAGTGTAGAAGTGGTGTGGAAATGCGTGCATATGACAGTGTGTGAGCGTGAAGGGGAAGGGGTTGGCCTGGGACCCTGAAGGTGTGCCCAGGCCCTTGGGAAGGGAAGGACACGGCTGCCTCATGCCTCACATTTGTTGGCCCGGGGCCGCCCGGCCTCTGTGCTGCCCGGACCCGGCTGCGCTTGGCCTGAGCTAGGCTGCCCAGCCCAAGGGGGTCCCCAGGGACACCCCAATCCCTGGCCTTCAAAGTCACTGTCGCAAGCAGACACAAGGCGCATTTCAGCAGCAGGCCCAGCCCCACGTGCCCGTCAGCCTCTCTCCCCAGGGCTGGGCATCCTTTCAGGAGCCAGGAGCCAGCTCTGCCTCCCAGGGGCCCAGACAGCTCACCCCAAGCTCACAGCCACCCCCAAGACACCCAATTTGCCGTGGGAGGATTTCACCCCCAATTCCTCTTGGATCTCACATGCACGAGTGTTTCCTCCAGAGAAGAGAGCAGGTGCTGGCACCCACACCCCAAAACCCAAATCCAGCTCTGAGTGCCGGGTGCCCATCCCAAGTGCACATGGCCTAGAAACGTGCCCTTTCCGGCCACAGCCAGTCCAGGGCTCTTCCGCTCTGCCACCCTCGGCTCGTCCACCTTTCACGGCTCGTATGCTCTGCCACGGGCCCCTTTGCTCCCAGGAGCAGGAGCTCCCACCGAGGGGAGGAGCGAGAGGCTGACCACACCCCACACGACCAACGCAGGTGCAAAGTGCCACTTTTAGGGGCCTTGGTGCAAATGTGGGGGGAGGCTTTGGAGAGGGCAGAAGGGCAGGGTTTATGGGAGCTACCTCAGGACAAGCGTGTGCACTGGCGCTGGGTGTAGTTACAAAGGCAGCATGAGGCACCTGCATGGGAAAGCAGCTTCCAGGGTTTCATGGTGGGTACACGGACCTGCAGGCACACACAAGCACAGGCCAAAGTGTATGCACAAGCACAGACTGGCATGTGTGCACAAGCACAGACCGGCACATGTACACAAGCACAGACCTACACATGTGCACAAGCACAGACCTACACATGTGCATAAACACAGACTGGCACGTGTGCACAAGCACAGACCTACACGTGTGCACAAGCACAGACTGGCAGCACAGAGTCACCAGACGCACAGAGGGTCCACGGCCCACTGTAGAAATCCGAACCCTAGTGGCGGGTGGTCAGTCCCAATATCCCGGGAGTTTGCAAAATGATGCCAGTGGGGAAAGGAGGAGGACCCCCAGGACCCCCTGCAAGGCCCCTTACAGCTGCATATGAACCTACAATTGCAACAAAAATTTCAATGAAAAAAAAGCTCCTACTTACCAAAAAATGGCCTATCTAGCGAGCTGTGTGCACACACGCGTGTCTGCTCGCTCGGCTCTGTGGGTTTAGAGAACTCACTCATTCCCCCTATCCCAGAGCCCCCCAGTCTGGGCCTGGGGTTGCCGGGAGGGGCAGCTTCCAGACAAAACCCTGGAGCCGAACTCTGATGGCGGCAATTAATGCTCCCGAGAGATAAACGTGGGAAGTACCCAGGAGCCACCTGCTCAGGGCGCCTTCGAATTTCAGATACCAGAAAACCAAAGGTCAGAACCAGGAGTGGGGAAAGGCCAAACTCCAGGTCTTATTCCCACCAAATATTTTCCTAGGCGCTTCCCTCGTCCTCATGCAGACAATGCTCAAACTGCCAGGGAAGCAGGAGCAAGGTCTACATGTGGGAGAAAACAGGGGACGCGCGGCCTGGGCCCTGCCCTTCTGTCCTACATTTCTGGGGCACCTCGCACCCCTGTAACCAGTCTGGGCTTCGGGCACCTCCTCAGCACCGGGCAGGGCCGGGACAGGAGCAGGCAGTGGGGTGCCAGGGACACAAATGTAGGCCCTGAGGATGCCTGCGGCCCATCGCCCCACGGCCTCCCCTGTCATCCAGCCCGGCCCGGCTGGGGCTCGGCTTCCCTCGGCCTCAGGCCACCGGCTGGACGCCTGTGGAACACGGGGCTTTCCGGGGCCTCTGCAGCCAGCGCACGTGTGCTGGAAGCCTGGGTTTTATTAGGAGACGCTGGGTGGATCACGAGCCCACGCGATCACTGCTATCCCTGGCTGGGGGGATCCAAAATGCCACTGATCACTCCTGCCCTGCGGGGAACCCTGAGTTAACCCCCCCTCCCAGGTGGCCCGAGGGGTGCAGGGGTGGGGAGCAGTTCCCAGACCGTGAGGGGGCCATGGACAGTGGCTCACTCCATGCGAAATCTGTAGGTTTCCTGCAGACTGTCAGCTCAGGGCTGGGCTCCTTGGAACCCCCAAACCCTGCTGGGAGTCGCCGTACGTAGCACCTGCCCAGGAGCTGCCCCAGAGCTTCCCAGGAACCAGGCAGGCAGTGCAGAGGCCAGCCTGTGTCCCGAGAGAGGCCCTGTGCCCAGTGACATGGAAAACAGACGAGCAGGCAGCACCTTACCCAGGTCCATAGGGAGACACACAGGGCCCCGGAGAAAAGACCCCTGACCCTATCAGTGCTGACCATAAGTGGCATCCTCCCAACCTCCTGAGCAGGCTGCCCCCAGCCCTGCACTGCCTCCCTTGAGGGCTGCCGCCTTCTCCCTTTACAGAGGGAAACAGAGGCACAGGGAGGTGAGGGCGCTCACCAGCAGCTTCCCACCTGCACCACCACACCCCCTGCACCGGCACCCAGCACCCAGCCCTGCTTGCCCACACCCAGACCCCAAGTCCTGGCCCCGCCGGGCTGCCCCTCAGCACCACCTTCTCCCCAGCCAGAACAGCCTTATCTGGGCTGGGTGGAGGACAGGTCAGCCCCCAGCCAGCACGGCCGAAAAGTCGGGCCACACAGAGGCGTGAGCTTGGGAAGCCCCTGAGCACCTTCGGAACTGGATACAGGTGAGGGCTGTGGCAGCTACTGCCTTCCACCCAGGCCTGAGATCAGTGGGTGCCCCACAGAATGCCAGCAGGGAGTGTCCATGCCCCCATGCCAATATGCACGTGCATGCACACACGCAAACATGCAAGTACACATGCACACGTGCACACAGTTATGCTGCACATTCCACACATGCACACACACGTGCATAGCATGTCATACCTTTCACATGTGCACACACATGCATATGTGTATATACATTCATGCACACATACACATGTGCACGCACACATGCCAAACTTCTCACATGTGCACATGTGCACACACTTATGCTGCACCATTCACACATGCACACACAAGTGCACATACACACATGCACACACAAGTGCACATACATGCATGCACATGCTTATGTTGCACCTTTCACATGTGCACACATGCACACACTTGTGCATGTACACACTTACGCCACACCTTTTATACATGCAAATGTGCACATACATGCATACGTGCACACTACTCGTGCGTACACATGTGCACACATGCATTCATGCACACACATGCACGTGCACACACACACACATCACAACTTTCCTCCCTGAGCTAGAAACACACATATTGCAGAACCCACGTGAACAGGCCGTCCTGGGGGAGCTGCAAGGCGAGCATTTGTCCAACTTCGCTCCTGGCGACGCTGCAGCCACATAGCAGTTATGCTCAGCAGCAGCCATGGTGTGGCCCACCTCCGAGAGGAGGAGCAAGGAGGACCGATGTCACAAGAGGGACAGCAGGATACAGGACAGCAGCAAAGGCTGGAGGGGCAGGCCTGGCCAGAGAAGGGGTGCAGGGGCTTGACCTGCCACACGAGGGCCTCCCAGGTGAGAGAGCATCTGGCGATTGTCTCGGGGTCTGGGGTGAAAACTCAATTGCCCTCGGCTGATTTGAAGCTGACCCTTATGTCGGCAGCACTGCCCCACCCAGAGTGGGGGAAAGGACATTGGAACGGGGTGGGGGTAAGGGGACGGCAACTGCTTCACACATGCCATGCACTCAGAGGGAAAATCGTGGGGCTCCCCACTGTAGACCCAGGCAGAAGCTGCACTGGGCTTCAAACTTTGGGGTGCCGAGGAAGTTCTGATGGTGAAGGGCTGCCCTCCCTTGGCCTTGCCCTCTCCACACCGGCCCTACCCAGTGAGGACTTGCAGGCAGCAAAGCGGGCCGTGCCCCCTGCTCTGCCCGCTGGGCCGCCCATCCATGGCCCCTGCCCCGCAAGCCACCAGCTCATCCTCACCCAGCAGGGGTTCACCGCAGCCTCCACAGCTGTAGGAACTGGCCCCTGCGGTTGTCAGATGTGTCCACCCAGAGGCATCAGAGATGTCCAGAAGGAAAACTGTCTTAGTGCACCCCTCAGCACAGAGCTCCCCAAATTCGCCTGTCCTTGCTCAGGTTGCAGCACCCGCCCCACTGCTCCTGGGGAGCAGGTGGGCAGATGATGTCCCCTTCTGTGTCCTTCAGCCATCACAGGGGGAGCTGTGGCCTGGGCCGGGCCAGCCTGTCCCCCAGTTGCCTGGGCGATGCTTGCAGGGGGTGTGGGATGGTGCCCCACTCCTGGGGATCCCAGGCACCCCAATCTCTCTCCAAGAGCACATTTGGGGCTGAAATTGTCACCAACATTCCCCAAAGTCATTGTAGTGCCAAGGTCAAGCCAGGTGTGCTCCCCACACTTCATCATCCCCCCTTTCCCTAGTGCTCTAAGAGGCACAGCTGAGGGTCCTTGACCAGGAAAGTGTCCCCGGCATCCTGCACCCAGGGACCTCCTCTGTCCCCACAGAATTTATGGCAGAACCTCTCTCAAGGGCGCCTGGAGAGAAGCGCCCATGCATGGCTCTTGGTTTCTGGTGGGAACCCCCTGGGTCCCCAGGTTTGGGCATCTGGCCGTGGGCAGTGGTGACGAGTGGAGTCAGATGGAACCAGGTCCCCGTGCTGTTACACATCCTGGAAGCGGGGTGAGGGCTGGCCGCCTGGGCCCAAGAGCCCCTCAGTGTGTTTGGGAGACGAGGGCAGACCCAGGGTGTCCCCTGGAGAAGACCCCACAGCCGGCATCACGGGGAGGCCAGGCCGGGGTGCCAAGGAGTCTGGTCACAGCAGGCGCACTAGAGCCTCCATGTTATGGGGTGCATCGTGTCCCCCAAAAGGACCCATGCAAGTCCTGAAGCAACCTTTGAAAATAGGGTCTGAGGGTGCGATTAGTTAAGACAAGGTCACACTGGGGGAGGGTGGGCCCGGGTCCAAGGTGACCTGGGGGCTTTAAGATGGGGAGTGGTGACAGACAGACAGCCAGGAGGAGAGGCCATGTGAAAATGGAGGCAGCTGCTCTACATGCACAGGGACGCCAAGGACGGCCGACAAACCCCAGAAGCTGGGAGAGGTGGTAGAGGACCCTCCCCCAGCCTCAGGGCAGCAGGGCCTGTGGACCCCCTGATTCTGACACTGATCCTCTGAGCTGGGGGACAGTGAGCCCCCCCTCCCACTTTGGGGGACTTGGCTGCGGCTGCCCCAGGAAATGCGGCCCCTCCTTTAGCCCCAGAAAGAGCGCACAGGCGGGGCCCTGAGGGTGCCCGGGACGAGGAGGTGAGAATGGGCGAACAGGGGCCGGCCATCACCCCATCTCCTGGGTGGCACCGTGAGGTGGGTGCGACCCCCCGGGGGCAGGCCCAGGACTGGGTGAGGATGAGTTCCTGACTGATTGCCTGGGCCACACTTTGGGGCCTGGGGAGGGACAGGGGCTCTCAGAGCCGAGCTTCTGCGCGAAAGGCAGGGACAGGTGGCCTTCCTTCCCCAGCGGCCTCAGAGGGACAGAGCTCTCCTGGTGGGAAGAGATGGGGCTGGGTTTTACCGGAGACCCCGGGGGCTCGGGTGGTGGCCTGGTCTTTGGGTGGCGGTGGGCATAGGGTCACCTCCTCTGTCCCCACAGGACCGGCCCTGGCCCAGGGTGAGGGTGGACCCAAGGCGGCTGTCATGGTGAGGGTTTACAAGCAACACGGACCCAGCAGTCCCGACGTCGGATCCTCTAGCCCAGCAGTTCTCAGGGTGGGGACCTGTTAGAACTGCAGAGTCCTGGGTCCCACCCAGACTTGCTGAGCCAGAGTGTGTGGAGCAGGCAGTGCCAGGGGTACTTTGAAAAGTGCCGCATGTGTTGCCCCGACTTTGAGGACACGGCAGGTGGGTGGGGTTAGCACGGGTCAGAAAGTGCCCACGTGGCAGGGGTGCATCCTGGGGGGCACGGGCTGGCACGAGACGCAGCTTCGTCTCCTTACAACTTTCCAAAGATCAGCCTGCACATCTGGACGGGTTCCCGTGCAGACCCCGACTAAGATCTAACAAGTGGACAAGTTTGCAATTTAGCCAAAGAAAAGCCGTCGATGGTAAGTGAGCTTCCGGTAGCCCGTTCTTTCATTTCTTCGTATCAGAAGCATTCAAAGGAAGAGTCACTTTTAAAGAAGCCCCATCTCTACAGATTCTGTTTCAACTCTAGTCAATTCCACCCTTGCAACTCTGGCCAGAGCTGGGCAGAAGTGTTTGGAGCAAGTAGCTGCAGAAACAACCTTGGGAAAATTTGGAAAGTATTTCTAAATGACCATGTCAAGTTTCCCATTGCCTCGTCTGTGTAGAAGTGGTCTTCAAAGGCATCAACTCTAGACCCCCACCATTAACTCCTTTCTTTTATTAAAGAATTCATGGGGGGCTAAAAGGGGCCCACAGTCTTTGACAATACTTCCAGAATGTTCCTTCACTTTCCCCTAGTACAGCTGGCAGGCACAGCACCCTAATACCCTCCACTGAACACTGGGGCTATGTTTCCAGAAAAACCCAAGCTTGGCCAGGCTTCCAAACTCTGTTTTTAAGCACAGCCCCCTGCACCCCTGAGCCTCGTGTCTGTCATTGGGAAGTGACCCCTCCCCAGGTGTATGCTAGCCCCGGGCCTGAAGCACCCAACATGTCAACCAACAGGAGGACTGTGTACAGGTCACCCCACCCCAAAGGCCAACTCAAGGTTGTATTCACACCTCAAGTAGCTCTAAATGTCACCAGACCCATCAGAAACACTGTTTAAAATTTAAAGCTTAATTTATAAAGTTCAGATTATAAAAGAAATGCAGTGGCAGAGGTGAGGCCAAGTTGAGGACACAGAATGCCTTAGTCAGGGCTCTAAGACTTTGAGGAAGCACGGTCTCCGGTGAGGCACATGGCCATCCTAATTCCAGAACTGCTCCAGGAGTGACCTCGGAAGCCACCAGAGCACCTGAGTCAGGGCTGGTCAGAACACGGTCTTCTCCCGGGCTCTGCTGCATCTGGGTGTGGCTGCTCAGAAGGGACTGACCTGGTGTAAGCTCCCCGCTCTGAGGACTCGCTGAGCTGTTATCTCACCGGCTTTGTCACCTGTGAGTGACTCCCTGGAGGACACACAGCTGGTGGGAGGTTGGTCTGGAAGCCATTCACCCTTGATTCTAAAGCTCTCACTTGCTGGGCTGTGTGATCTCAGTGTTCTCACAACAAGGAGAAAGCAACGGAAAAGTGTTCCTGCATTTAGTGGTGGTGTTCCTCATGCGCTGTGGAAAGTACACCAGAAATGGCTGGCTGGCTGGCTGGCTGGCTGGATGGATGGATGGATGGATGGATGGTGTTCCAGTTTGCTAATGCTGCCGGAATGTAAAACACCAGAGACAGACTGGCTTTTATAAAAGGGGGTTTATTTGGTTACACAGTCACAGTCTCAAGGCCACAAAGTGTCCAAGGTAACACATCAGCAATCGGGTACCTTCACTGGAGAATGGCCAATGGCGTCCGGAAAACCTCTGTTAGCTGGGAAGGCACATGGCTGGCATCTGCTCCAAAGTTCTGGTTTCAAAATGGCTTTCTCCCAGGACGTTCCTCTCTAGGCTTCAGCTTCTCTCCAACATGTCACTTTCGGTTGCTCTTGGGTTGTTTGTCCTCTCTTAGCTTCTCTGGAGCAAAAGTCTGCTTTCAAAGGCTGTCTCCAAAATGTCTCTGTAAGCTGAAGCTCCTCTCTCAG